>JAWHQI010001089.1:0-122135 GCA_033032865.1 Dactylorhiza incarnata | reverse complement strand
TTTTTGGCATCAACAGAACAAACATGCGACCTTTAGATTTTTGCAATCAGTGAAACGACCCAATGGCCGTAGGACAGCCGTCGCAATCGCCCCATGGTTCTAACCCCTGGAGGGGGAGCAGTTACTCGGGAGTAGCTCAACTCCTTGCAAGCAATGGTTACCCGCTTTGTGGACTAAAGTATCCGCCCAAGACAACGCGCGCTCTAGTAGGAGCCCGTGACTCCTGCAGAGACCGCAACAGTCGGAGGAGGCTCCCCAAATCCAGTCGCGCGGCGAGTTCGCGTTATAATGTCAGGAGTTCTTCAAGGAAATCACATCAACTATTAGGGGAGAGCCTTGATTTTGAGGAAGGGCCCGACTACGTGGAGGAGCCAAATTCTTACTCCCCCTTTGCCGCTACATCGAGATGGAATCCGCTCCGTTCGGTTCAAGGAGCCCCGTCTTTCCATATTCTTCGGGAGGGAGGATCCTGCTTACATCTTCAAGTATTCGATTTTGCTGCATCCCTTCAGCCCCTCTCGGACGGGCTTCGTTGCAAGGCTTCTTGCACCATATTTCATGGCAAGCCAGGGAATGGTTCCATAATCTCCCCCTCATTTTTTGTCTCCCTCAAGAGCTGAGAAGGAGGTGCTGCAAAGATTCACAACTTCAAAGAGGAGGAAGAGTGATCTAGACGCCCTCTTTCAAGAAGGAAGAACAAGTTTCTCAGATCGGTGACTTCGTCTTCGCTGTAAGAGAGTTTTTATCTCTATCTTGTCTTCGTTGCTTTGTGCGGTGAAGATAGATTTGAGTTTTGTCTCTTGCTCATGAAGAGAAGAAATTTCACCGTGAGTTGAGAGGGGATTCAATTGTAATCCAAGAGGAATCTAGGTTGGGCAAACCTAGATTGTTTTGTTGTAATCCGTAAATTTTTTAGTGGATTGTTCGTGTGTCCCACTCCGTGGTTATCCCTCATGCTTTAGAGAGGGTTTTCCACATAAAATATTGTTGTCCTCGGGTTGTTATATTTTTCTGTGTGATTGCTGCGCGTAATTTTCTTTCTAGTGTGCCCAGATTTGCAAGTGAGTTATATCCCTATAGAGCGATCCCAAATATTCGCGGGCCTGCAATTATAGACATCAACAAAAATGATCACGCACAGTTTGGCGCAAGGGTGCTTCCGCCTGTGCATCAGATCGTGCGTGAAAGATTGACAAACTGGCGCGAAATGAAAATGTCACCCCTGCCCATACCGTGCGCGAAGGAAATCAAACGGGCAGATACAGAGCCATCATTTTAGGGGAAACATGGCAATGATCGCGCACGAGCGGCCCAAACCGTGCACAAAGGAATTCACATGATTTGCCTCCGCCAGTGCGGCTTGATAAATGCAGACCAACCATGTGATTGTCCTCGCATGACGTGCAAGCACAAATCGCAACGTCAGAGGCAGACTACCCATTTTTGGAGGAATCACGCCATTGAACGTGCACGTGCAATTCAAACAATGCGAGAAGGAAATCACACGATCATGCTGTGTTCAGGCAGAAAGAGGGTTTCTGACGCTACGATCCACTCAACCCACATGACAACGGCCCGGGAGAATCAAGCATGAAATAAATAAAACTTAACAATTATGATTCAAATAGATGAGGGAGAAGAATTCTCCGTATACATGATTATGGAATTCCGTTATACTTATCTTGAAATGCATCATATTTTGAAAATATCTAATCGAACCAAATATGAGTGAAAACCATCTAAGCGTAAATGCACTGAAAACATGCTAATCACGGGTAAAATGAACCGTAACATAAGCCCTAGCTTTCATTCGTTGTCGGCATTCGAAGGAGTAGGAGAGATCAAAAGCAGCGAACATGTCGGGAATGGGAGATGGCTACGTGGGAACCGCCCAGGATGCTGTGCGTATAAGGAGGTTGGAAAAACAGCGGGAGGCGGAAGAGGCGGAAGATCCAGGCAACTCAAGAATAAGTCTGCCTCCAACGGCGGCCAGACCGGTCTCCTGCAGTTTGGTCCGGTACCTCTGAGGTACTCCTGCTCGTCTTCTATATTTCCTCCTTTTTGCTGGTGAAGTTCTCCATCTAAAACTTTTTTTGGGATACTGTGAATTTTCTATTCTGTGCTATGTTTAATTCTGAGCTTGGTGATCTCATATTATGTACCCTTTTGCGGTCCGCTAGCCCTGCAAGTTGAGTCGAGCCGGCTCGTGAGCTCGATGACCGGCTCGAAAAAAGCTCGACTCGAGCTCGAACCAGTTGAGCTCGAGCTCGAGCTCGATTTCGAGCCGAGCTCGAGCTCGATTACTCTTGTTCATGAGCTCGCGAGCCGGCTCGCGAGCTTTTTTTTGGGTATTTTTTTTAAAAAAATATATATAAATAAAAATAAAAATGGGTTCATGAGCAAAAAGCTCGCGAGCAGCTCGAGCTCGACTCGAGCTCGCGAGCTCGAAAAGCTCGAGCTCAATATACTGGTCTCGAGCTCGAGCTCGAGCCAAGCAGGGTGAGCTCGACGAGCTCGAGCTCGAAATATTTAGCTCGAGCTCGAGCTCGAGTTTGGGATTTTTGCCAAAGCTCGACTCGTTTACACCCTATACAGAAACTTGAATCCTAAATGTACGAAAAGTTTTATTTGGGTAATGTAAGTTATTGAGCTGTTAATCAAGGGGCTGTTGAGATAAGAATGTAATTTCATCAAACCTATTCTTTTTATATACCTTAATGTCAGTGGTGATTATGACTTCCTTTCATTCATTAGGTCAGTAGATAATTTCACATGTAAATGTCGCCCGATATATTATAACACAATGCATATATATCACCAAAGTAAATGTTATCAAAATGGAACTTTAAACATTATTTAGTTACTTATTTGTTGAAGATGTTTTCAAACTAATAGATGATAGTTGTGACGGACTTGCGAAGAGTCAATCTACCTAGCTATCTAACTACTGTTTGGTATCCTATGTGCATCTTTCTCATTGCTCCATCAAACTACAACATATTTTATGCGGAACCTGAAATATTATATAACCCTAGCTTGCCTGGAGCGATGCTCTATGGTCTGAGTGTTGGGCAGTGAATTGTGTACATGAGCAAAAAATGACAGTTGCAGAGATGAGAATGCTTAGGTGGATGTGTGGACACACGAGACTGGATAAAATTAGGAATGAATGTATCAGGGATAAGACAGGAGTTACACCAATTGCAGAGAAGATGCGAGAAGCTCGACTAAGATGGTTTGGACACGTACAAAAGGAGACCATTAGAGGCACCTGTTAGGCATTGTGAGAGTTTAGTCACTAAGCATGTTAAACGGGGGAGGGGTAGACCAATGAAGACTTGGAATGAGACTATAAGGAAATACATGATGTACTTAGGCATTAGTGAGATTATGACTAAAGATAGGGCACAATGATGACAAATGATCCATATTACCGACCCCACTATAGTGGATAAAGGCTTGAGTGTGTTGTTGTCGTTATTTATCATAAGTTGTTTGCTATTAAAGCCTCTGAAATTATTGATCCATGTTTCTAATCATTCATGGCAGCATGAGAAAACCATTCCCATAAATTGATTCTCAACTTAAGAAACTTCGTATGTTTGGATGTGAGATACACGAGGGACTCGAGTTGGTTTAGTGTAGCTTGACGAGTTTTTAATTGTCAAACATCCAATACATGCTCAATCTCCCTCGATATATGTTTGAAAGGTGGTAGCATGCTGGAAGAGGAAACTCCAGACTGTAGTTGGTGGACTAAAAAAGGACAGAATCTTTGTTGCAGCTTATGAAAAGTGCTTGCAGGATACCTCTCATTCCTGAAAGAACAAGAATCCAATCTTCTTCGGAGAAATATAACTCTCGACGTTGAAGATCAACTATGAATTTATATTTCTCGGAAGATGCTCGTAATCTATTAACAACAAATTTATGCAGTGTTTTCAATGATTTATAAACAAACAGAGCATCAAAGGAAATGCGTTCAAAAAAATGGAAGGAAGTGGCGATCAAATAATTGAGGAATTGAGCAAACTCAACTTGTGGAATCATCAAGTTTGTGTTGTTTCAGAAGTCTTCCGGCCAAGCACATAAGGGTTATTGTAAACTTTGATTAACGACCTCAATTTTCGCACGCCGTTTGAGACTGAAGTGCGCCACAATTTCAAGTTTCGCCCCGAGTTTACCGTGTAGGAGTTTCCAATGAAATCCCTTGAATTGCGTCCCTATTGGAGTGAAAATCTCAAAAATCCTAAGTAGTATCACAATCTTCCTAATGCGTATACCTGGTGGTTGAAGGAGGCATGGCGGTTATTAGAGGCGGAGTTCAATTTTCCTCGATGCTGTAATAGTGGTCGCAAGAATTTGTGAAGTCGGGTCGATGATGGCGTCGCCAAAATCGGAAGGGAAGGTTGGAGGAATGGTCGCCGACCCTTTACTTGTGCTTCGGGAACGACGAGCCTGGGAGAGGGGGCATTGATCGACTAGGGATGAAATTGGGACTGGAGGGCGATGATTGAATAGTGGTTTTGGTCTAGAACTGCCAACGAGAATAAAGATGTTTTTCTATCTCGTTTCCTTCTTACCCTAACTTGTGAGTGGGGGTAGGGTGTGCTTTAAGCCGACATTCAATTAAAACTTAAAAGAAAAATAAATGACTCATGATTCTTTTCAATAAATGAGAATTTTTAAAAGGGAAGGTCAAGAATTTGTTGTTTCCAAAGTAAATATATTTCAAAATTAAAACATAAGAAAATAATTCTCTTGCCCTAATTGCCACTACCTCCTTATTTGACGACCAATTTATTAAGGGTCTGTTTGGCACGACGGTTGCGGTTAGAAATGCAGCGGTCGGCGGTGGCGGTCATGAACGCAGTGGTCGGAAACTGCGGTCACGAACGCAATTGTGTCGTTTGGTGAAACTGTGTTTTTGGTGCTAACACGAATGTGAAAGCAGTTTTATCTGTTAACACAGAACTGTGACGTTGTTGAACTCAAATTGCAGTTTCCACTTAAACATAAACATAAAATATAGATGAAACTTAAAAATATAGATGAAACAGTACACATACAATTGTTCAAAATAAACATATTAAACAAAAACATTTCAAAAGTTATATAGTTCTTGTTCTTTCCGCTCTGTTCGCTATCACCTGCACATTAGACAATTTTAAAAACTGTGAATAATATATAATGATTAAAATACATTAACAATTATTAACTAGTATGTTAAGTTACATGTGAGCATTCTCTAGTTGATTGGCTATATGATCCCTTAAGGCTGCCATTTCATTAAGCCTCTCCGCCATCATTGAAATCAACATCTATTTCATCTGGTTCCAGCAATTCCTGATGCAAGGAGTTTTCATCATCCTCACACTCTTCAAACTTCGGGTCTTGACATGAAGGATGCTTACAAATATAGTTGTGCAATGCCATTGTTGCCACTATAATTAAAGTTTACTTTTGAAAGAGTATTGAGGCATGTCCCGAAGTATCTTCCATTTCTCCTTCCATACACCAAATGTTCTTTCAATGACGCCACGCAGTGATGAGTGTGATTTATTAAAAAGCTCACGGGGTCCTTGAATTGGATGGTTACCACATGCAAAATCTGGTAAATGGTATTAGTATCCGGGTAGGGTTTTATGAACCCTCTATGCAGTGGATATATCCAACATCTACCAAGTAATATTTACCTGCAGAATTTTTCTCGTTACAAACAAGTTTATGCATAAATAAGTGGAGTTGGAAAAAAGCTTAAAATACAATTAGTACATATACCTGGTGGTGGAAATGGAAATTGCTATTCCTGTCTGTTAATGCACGATGAAATATCCGGCTGTCATGTGCTGATCCTTCCCATCCTGATACCACGAATGTGAAACACATATTGAAATCACAAATACCCATAACATTCTGCGTTGGTTTCCCCTGACGACCAATATACGACACTTGTTTATCAGCTGAAATGCGTGCATGCACGTGTGTCCCGTCAATCGCTCTAATGCAATTTTTGAAAAAAAAAAAACAAATACTGATCATCATACTTTATTTTTGAAGAAATATCTCTAAAATGTCTGTCATCTGGCTGGATAATATCTGTTGCTGGTCGAATTAGATCATTAATACCGCACGTGGAAAACGGCTTATAGTTTCTGTTGAATGTTGGAAGTGTTTAGAAGTAGCCCTCATGAAATCATTTTGTGCTAAAATATATATCGTAATGGCTAACACCCCCTTGCATTTGTTCTTGCCGAGCCCTTGAGACCATATGTGCTTTCTAGTTTGTTACCAGATCAACAATATAATTTTTGACATCCTTAACATGTTATGAGATCTAATTGGATGCCCAACCAATTACTCCCTCACCCATTTTTTCACCGGTCTGTCTTGAGGTCATGCATGAGGTCTTCGCAGGCAAACTAGAAATGTATTCATATGTGAGACATATGACTGCAACGAATTTTTTGATGAACTGTGCATAACGTCGACGATAAACAGAACTACTAGATGACATTCAGAATCAGATGATGAAACTGAAATGACATAGGATACGGCTAAGAAACATAGTAGACATGCCAAAAAAAGAGTTACAACAACATATTTAAAAGCAGTACAAACGTAGTATAGTAGGCATGACAACATATATAGAGTTTCAACAACATAGTAGACATGACAACAATATAGAGTTACAACAGCATAGTAGACTTGAAGTTGATAATCCTCTCTCCCTTGGAGTACTCATTTTCTGTAAACAACCATTTGTATCAGCATAACTATATAACTTGAAGCGTGTATCATGCTTATATAACTTGAAGCTTGTATCATGCTTATATAACTTGAAGCTTGTATCATGCTTATATAACTTGAAGCATACAACTATAACTTGAAGATTGTATCAACATAACTTTATTTTTGTCTGATGCACTTAGCACATAACTTGAAGATTGTATCCCGAAACTCTATATGCTCTCAACTTTTAGAGCAAAAAGAAGAAACCAGAACAAAAAATATACAACAACCAAAACATGGACTTGAGAAATATGGACAAATAATCAGAACAAAAACTACACAACAAAATCGGAGAAATAAAAAAAAAATCAGAACATGGACCGGAGGCGATCAAGTAATAGAAGAAATCTATTCATACCTTCCAGCGAGAACACCAGAGTCGAACTCGGAGGCGACGAAACAGAATCTGCTGTCAATCTCTGCTGGATATTGCATAAACGCCGTCGATCTGCACTGGATATTGCAGAACCGAAGCAGATTTCCTGGAGGAGGCGGTCGTCCTTTTCAATAGGCGAGGGGAGAACGAAGCAGATCTGTGAGGGGCTACTAAGCAAAAACGAAGAAGCAGAAACCAAGGTGTGGGGGGGGGGGGGGGGGGGGGGGGGGGGGGGGGGGGGGGGGGGATAAGGAAGGGTAGACAACTGAAATGAGGTTATGTTTCAGGGTTTCTGTGTCTTGGGAAGGGTGTCGACTGGCTAAGGAGGCTTGGAAGGGTGGGCTGCCACTGGATTGCGGATGGGAAAGGTGGGCTGGCGTCGGGTAGGGAAGGAGAGAGACTGATTTGCACTTGAATGGGGAGATTTGGGCTATGATGACTGTGGGAAGCAGGGGAAGTTCTGGCCGGTGGTGTATGAAGATGGAATAAGATTGTCTATTGTTGGAATGGCATGGGAAGTGGAGGTGTAATGTTAGGGAATAAGATCGAGGGGGCTGGCTGTTGTTGGAATGGCGTCTGAAGTGGAGGATTAACTTCAGGGAGTAAGATCGAGCTTTCGTGTTCGGGAGAAAGAGGAGATTGCGTTTGCAGGGAGACGGGAGTCCACTATAATGACGATCGTGGATGGGGCTTGCGGAAACAAGCGAGGGAAATGATGAAGGGATCGATAGGGATGGTGGAGGAAGAAGACGATGGAAACCCGAGTGGCACCTGTGGCGGCTCTCGTTGTCACACTGGGAGGAGATCGACAGTTTCGTAATTGGACTGAAACCACGATGCCTCTACCCGTCGCTTGCATGCGTATATAAACTGCATAACTGAAAGGAGGGCACCCAGATCAGACGACTCATAATGTCCGAATCGAGTTGGTGTCTAATACAACTCGAAATAAATAAATAAATAAATACATGACGACTTGGATTGACCATTCGAACGCATTCATGGACTCGGATTGTCCGAACAAGTAGGGATCACCGCCTCCTGCAGGAATACACATATGTGGACCGACGATCTCCATCAACTCCCCCCGCTTGAAAGTACTCATCTTCAGTGAGTGAAGATGATCGTAATCACGGCGTAGCCTAGGGGTTAGTCGCTCGAGCTCCTTTGGGAAATCCAAGTATCATCCGAGAACGGGTGGCCGCTCCAATGGGCAAGATATTACAGTGTCTCTCGCTCGTCTAGGCGCGCTTGAGGCGCCGGGTGCACCAGGCGCACCGGGCCTCACCTCTGCAAGGCTGAGGCGGCGGGTGAGGTGCCTCAGGCGCGCCCAGGTGCACCCCAGGTGCGCGCCTTACCAGCTCGCGCGCCTTACCAGCTCGCGCGCCTTACCAGCTCGCGCGCCTTACCAGCTCGCGCGCCTTACCAGCTCGCGCGCCTTACCAGCTCGCGCGCCTTACCAGCTCCCAGGCGCGCGCCTTACCAGCTCCCATGCGCGCGCCTTACCAGCTCCCATGCGCGCGCCTTACCAGCTCCCAGGCGCGCCAAAGGCGCGCCTGGGACTTTCAAGGGCTTTTCTTCAACTTGATTACTGATTTTTTATTGCAGGTGGGCAAAAACATGATCTCAGGGTTAGATTACATGATTTCTTATATGTATCTACCATCTAGTGAGGAAGTTGCACCGTAATGGTGAAATTACATAATTAAACCGCGAAATGCAATGGATTAATCATCAGTATTTGCGCGTATAAACTCCACTGATGAAGAATAACAACGTAAAATCTATGCGATTGCAGCAAGTTGCAGCACTTGCACCTATAACAGTAAATATTTGTAAAACACAATCTAAAAAAGTAGCCTTTGGAGTTGTGATATATGTAATTCTAGTTGTTGATATGGTGGTAGATTTATTTTATGTGTTTTGTATTTAATAAACTGTATTTTTTTTCATTTTTGCGTCTCACGTGCCTCAGGCGCGCACCTGCGCCTAGGCTCCAAGTCCCCTTTGCGCCTTGATGCGCCTTACGCCTTTAATAATAGAATAATAGAGAATATAAGTAGAGAAGAAGGCGAATGACAAAGATAACACTGCGAATATGAAGCGAACGAGGAGATTCTTCCTCGGAATGGGGAGAGTCCATGGACTGTCACTCTGACTCTCCAAGCAATCCTTTGGCTGCCGTCCGAGGTAGGGGATGGAGCTGTCACCTCCTCCTATTGACCCGTCTTCTCCTCATAGAGTCCGGATCCTCTTGTTCTTGGCACCTCTCTAGAGTCCTTCTCCTTGCTTAGATCATATCCCTCATGCATTGGTTGGAGATGGAGGATAATTTCGCCCTTTCCTCAAGGCGTGGAGCGAGCTTCCCGACGTGAAAAACAGTTCTCCCGATGGATTCCCCCCCCCCCCCCCCCCAAATGACCTAAAGAAGTGCTTAAATAGGTTCGGGAAAAATGAATGCGCACGCCCCGCGCGCTATTATGTGCATGGGTGTGCTCATCGATTTGCCGGAAGAAGAAGATGAACAACAGAAGACCGTGCGCGGGCGCACAGGCGCACGGGTGCACGGGCGCACGGGCGTGCGTGAACAAAATGCACGCCCGACTATAGAGCGCAAATTTTCATGGAATGAATGCGCATGACCATCCACAGTGCGCGTACGGGCATGCGTGAGCAAAACGCACATACTCCAACAAAACACCAGAATTTAAGTTTAAAGCGCGCACGGGTAAAGCATAGTCTGCACACGGGCATGCGTGAACAAAACACACCTCAGTGACAAAACACTAAAATTTCATCCCCAGTTCATTGACTTAATTCATGGAGCACGCACGCGCGTGTGCAATGCGCACAAGCGTGCGTGAGCAAATTTGCATATAGATTCACTCAAAATGGAAAATTCCCAAACTGCAACCAAAAGTAATGCAACAACATCATCATGCAATACACATCAACCATATTTAAGTCAAATCACACACAAAATAGGTGAATTATCAATAAGAATCATGCGGAAAACAGAGCAAAAACTTTATATAAAATGTGCGTATCATCCCACACGACCAATTATCCATGTTAATCAATGTCGTGTTTATGTTAGACGTCTTTTATTAATCGGTCTATGTACGAATCTTTATTGTCTTTTATTATTTTGAGCATTTCTCTTTATGTTGGGGTTATTTGCACCCATGCCATTATGTAATGTTATATGTAAACCCCTTTGTGTATGAAGAATTATGAAAGAAATTATGAGAAGTTCTCTTATCTTCCTCTCTAGTTCCTTTCCTCTCCTTCTAGAATTGGGGTTAGAGTTGAGCTCCGCTCCCTCTCCTTCCTTCTCCTCGCATTCTCCGTAGGTCGAGCTCGGCTCCCTTGCATCTCCACCTCCACCACCACCTACGTGATCCCGACGCCTCATGGGATAGTCCCGTAACAAGAGAGTTGTTTGACCAACTTGAAGAGAGAGATTGCAATCAAATTGATTCATTCCATTAAAGTTGGAATTCAGATTACATAAGCTTACAGTTTTCTTATCTAAAATAGAAGATATAACCTAGAAAAAATATCAACCTAAGCAATTGATTGGTCATTTAATTCAATGAACTAAATTATGACAATTAATCTAACAAGTATTGAAATTTTCCTTATCCAAAGAAGTGTGTTGGCCATATGAAGATAACAAGTTAATCAAAATAACTAATTCTTGGGAATGGGTAGGTGGTTGATCCCTCATTATCCAAGTACGTCTGCACCATCCATACGAAGATAATGTGATTATTCTGGTTATTTTAGCTTAATAATGTTTCATTCCATGATACTTTTATTGAAGTCTTTAGCATTGTCATCTATTATTAATAATTTAATATGCAGATCACTGTGCTCCGAAACTGAGTGGGGGTAGTGATGTTGTATAAGTTTCTTAGACCATGCTCAAATACAAGACTTGGCTTCATAATTGCATAAATACTACATGCAAATTAAGAATCACACATCGTCTTCTCTTGGATTTTGGGCTTCTGGTCATTTTATTATGATCATTGTATTTATCAATTTATTTAGGACCCCATTGTAAATAGAAATACCCTTTTATGTATAAAAGGTTGTCCTTGGGATGAGAACATACTTGAATTTGAATTACTGAAATTATAGATTCTTTCCTTTGCTCTTCATTTTCTTTTCTTCCATAGATTTCTCTCCACCTCTTTCTCTCACTTGATATGGCCTTCTCTTTCTCTCTCTAGATGGCACACCTTGACAACACATGTAATGCAAATGTACACTGATCTATATGTATCAGCACCTCCTCATTGCATGAATCTATAGCCTCCCATGCAACGGCTGTTTACTTTCTCACAGGCATCCCTTCTCCCTTATCGGAAGAATTCGAATGCATGGGAGTAAATCCTTTATATTTGTAGGAAAAGCTAAAGCTTTTGTATATTTATCATGTATATAAATACAAAGAGAGAGTACAAATATATAGTAGAGGAAGAGAGGAAGAAAAACCTATACAAGGTGTGAGACTAAAGAAGAGAAGGAATACATGGGCCCAAAGATGGGCCTATTACATGGGCTTTTCTAATCTCTTTTCTAACACTCCCCCGCAAGCTGGAGCGTACAAGTCGTATGCACCAAGCTTGGATAAAAATTGATAGTATAATGGCCTGGAGAGAGCTTTAGTGAGGATGCCAGCAATCTGTCTTGTAGCGGGAACATGCTCCAATTCTATCTTCTTTGACTGGACCTTCTCCCGGATAAAGTGACAGTCAACTTCGATATGCTTTGTTCGTTCATGAAAAACTGGATTCTTGGCGATGTGTATTGTTGCTTGACTATCGCAAAGAAGGATTGCCGGAGATGAGAGTCTTATACCTAAATCATTCATAAGGCTCTCAAGCCAAGTCAACTCAGAAGCAACGGCTTCCATGGCCCGATACTCATCCTCAGCAGAGAAGCGAGCAACCACAGTCTATTTCTTGCTACGCCAGGTAATGAGATGTCCACCGAAGTATGTGCAGAAACCAGTAGTAGAGCGCCTATCATCAAGGGATCCTGCGTAGTCAGCATCACAGTACGCTACAAGGGATAAAGAGGTAGAAGGTTTGTACAACATTCCTTGTCCTGGAGCATTCTTTAGATATCTAAGAATACACTCAATAGCTTGAAGATGAGATGTCCGGGGAGCATGCATAAACCGACTTACTACTCCTACGGCAAATGAGATGTCCGGTCGTGTCACTGTAAGGTAAATTAGCTTTCCGACCAAGCGTCGATAGTATTTGGGGTTTGTAAGCAGTTCGGAATCAGAGCTATGAGTAGAGAGCTTGTGATTTGCATCCATAGGAGTGTCCACAGGTTTGCAACCAGAGTATCCAACATCTTGGAGGAGGTCAATACAGTACTTTCGTTGTGATAGAATAAGACCGTCAGGTTGTCTTGCTACTTCAATCCCAAGGAAGTATCGAAGATTTCCCAGGTCTTTTGTCTGGAATGCCGAGTTCAGCTGTTGTTTAACATATTGTATCCCTGTAGTGTCGTCGCTAGTGACGAGGATATCATCAACATATACAAGAAGAATCACAGTGCCGGTTGACCTATGTCGGGTGAATAGAGAGAAATTAGTCGTGCTGCGAGTGAATCCCATGACACAAACAACCTTGCTGAATTTGTCAAACCAAGCGCGCGGTGACTGTTTGAGACCATATATAGACTTCCGGAGACGACAGACCAAGGACTCCCCCGTGGTCTCAAACCCGGGAGGTTGGAGCATATAGACAACTTCATGCAGATCACCATTAAGGAAGGCATTTTTGATGTCGAGATGATAGAGGGGCCAATGGCGATGAACAACCAAGGAGATAAGGACACGAACAGTGTTCAGTTTGGCCACCGGGGAGAAGGTTTCCTCATAATCGAGTCCTTGTTGCTGAGTGAAACCCCTGGCCACGAGGCAAGCTTTCAAGCAATCAATGGTGCCATCAGCAACATGTTTAATAACAAAGACCCATTTGCAGCTAACACAGGAGTGTCCAGGAGGAAGGGGGACCAGATCCCATGTCTGGTTAGCCCAGAGGGCTGCCATTTCTTCGTCCATGGCTGCCCGCCAGCCTGGATGGTGAAGAGCCTCCTGCACATTGTTAGGAAGAGAAATAGAAGAAAGAGAGGTGGCAAATTGTTGGAGAGGGGGGGAAGGCGATGTAGAGATACGTAGTTGACCAAGGGATGAGCCGTAGAGGTGGTCGCTGGATCAGCCGTTGTCGGAATGTCATTGGCATCAGGAGACTGTTGTAGGAGAGCATCCTTGGATATTCGGCGAGTATAGACACGCAGAAGAGGTGGAGGTGCCACGGGAGGGATGTGAATTGTAGGTGGAGTTGGTGGTAGAGACGGAGTCGTGACCGGGATGGCAGGCCGAGGAAGAGGTGTCAGGAAAGAGAGAGAGTAGTGGGAGGTAGGGGAGTGGAATGGTTGGTCCTCAGAGAAGGTTACATCAGCCGAGACCACTAGCTTGCCTTCAGTGGGAGAGTAACAGACATAACCTTTCTGAGTCCGAGAATAACCAACGAACATATACTTGACGGCGCGAGCAGCGAGTTTGTCGGTAGATGGGCCAAGGAGATGAGCATAACAAACACAGCCGAAGACACGGGGTGTGAGAGGGAAAGGAGAGGTGGAGGGGGAAAAGGAGACTGAATGGGGAGGCGAAAGCAAGAACGGACGAGGGCATGCGGTTGATGAGATGACAAGCAGTAGAAACCACAAAGTTCCAATATTCGGTGGGCACCTGCATTTGGAACATAAGGGACCGAGCTACATCAAGGAGATGTCGGTTCTTTCGTTCGGCCACGCCATTTTGTTGGGGAGTATAAGCGCAGGAGGTTTGATGTATGATGCCAAACTCGGAGCAAAGATTGGAGAAAGTGCGACCGGTGTACTCACGAGCATTGTCAGTGCGGATAATTTTTAACGGAGTAAAGAATTGTGTACGCATTTCAATGATAAAAGTGCGGAATACAGATGTTAATTCAGTACGGTCATGCAGTAAATATAACCAAGTAAGCCGTGAATAATCATCAATAAATGTCACAAAGTAGCGATATCCAAAAATACTAGGGACTTTATAGGGGCCCCATATATCAGAATGAACTAAAGAGAACGGAGTACTACTCCGGGTACAAGTAGGGGGAAAGGACGAACGATGTTGTTTGTCATAGATACAAGATTCACAAGTAAACTCTTGTAAGGACACACCAGGAAGAGCTTTCTTGAGAACTGGAAGGGGAGCATGCCTAAGGCGGCGATGCCAATCAGTGGTGGAGATAGCAGAGAGAGCGGTAGGTGGGATATCCAAGAGAT
Organism: Dactylorhiza incarnata; assembly: GCA_033032865.1. Classification (NCBI taxonomy): domain Eukaryota; kingdom Viridiplantae; phylum Streptophyta; class Magnoliopsida; order Asparagales; family Orchidaceae; genus Dactylorhiza; species Dactylorhiza incarnata. The sequence goes on along the minus strand of JAWHQI010001089.1, from coordinate 107,614 downwards.
ACAGTCCATTTTCCAGCCGCCCTTTACCAATGATATTCCGCGTTCGACAATCCTGCACAACAAACGATGAAGAAGAAAAAGTAACAAAACAATCAAGTTCCTGTGTTAGACGACTGATAGAGAGTAAATTGAAGGGAGAGCCCGGAACATGAAGAACCGAGGATAGAGAGAGTTGGAGTGAGACGAAGGTCCGCTGCACCAGAGACCGGGGTAGTGTCGCCATTAGCGACAGTGATGAACTGAGGATGAGCGGACTGTATATACGTTGGGGGTCTCTTGGAGGTAATGTGATGAGTAGCACCGGAATCGGCAATCCAGTGGGGGCTATGAGAGAGACAGGTTATACCTTCAGTGGAAAAGGAGGCATCCGTGGCAGAAGAACGGTTGAGAGCACCCTGGAGCTGTTGGAGTTGGGTGCGGAGCTCAGTGATGTCTTGGTGGGTAGTAGAGGCAGAATCCTGTGAAGGCGGCCCAGTAGTAGCGGTGGCAGTAAGATGAGGAGGCAGGCCATGCTTGCGGTAACAGGTGGCTTCAAGATGTCCCTCGCGGTGACAGAAAGTACAACGCAGAGTGGAGCGGCCACCACGTCCTCGTCCGCGAGACGGGTGGCGGCCTCCCCTTGTGGAGGAGCCACGAGAAGGACCAGGAGTAGGAAGAAGTGGCTGCTGAAGAAGAGCCGGGGAGAAACTTGTGGGAGTCTCAGAGGGAGGAGTTACCCTGAGTAACATAGAGCAAACATCATGGAGGGAAGGGGTGGTAGTGGAGGAGAGTATCTGGGCTCGAACACTGTGTAAATGAGGAGGAACACGGGCCATCATCATAGCAATACAGACGACTTCCTTCTGAGCCCGTTGAGTCGCGAGATCAGTGGTAGATGGTTGATGCTGGATCCATGCTTCAGTAAGTCCCTTAGCACGAGCAACAAAGGAGGTCATGTCCGCATCCCCACCCGTATCCAGGGTCTGGAGATCAGTAATAATGTCATAGAGGTGCTGGAGGCTGTCTTTGCCCGAGTACAAGGAATGAAGCTCATCCCACATACCCTTGGCCGTCTCGTGATACATGGCCATTTGGTAGGGTTCGCCATCCATGGAGTTGAGAAGCCACGTCTGAACACGACCGTCATTCCGCAGCCAATCATCGGTAGAAGGAGAGGGAGGTGCCTGCGTGAGATGAAGCAAGAGGCCTTTGGCCTGAAGGACCCGACGAACAAAGTGCACCCAAGGCACAAAGTTTTTCTTGCCAGACAGGGAAATAGTAGTGATCCGCAGCTCATCGCGAAGTTCAGGAGGAGGAGCTTCGCGAGCAGCAGGCAATTCAGAGGAATTGACCGAGGAACCCATGAGGCCGCACGAACTGGAGGCTGCTTGGCCGATTGAAGGAGGCCGCACGAACTGAGGCTGCTTGGCCGACTGAAGGAGGCCGCACGAACTGAAGGCAGACTGCGGGAGGAGCCCGCGCGAGGAGACCGCGCGAGGAGACCGCGCGAGGAGACCGCGCGAGAAGACCGCGCGAGGAGACCGCGCTGGCGGCTTGGGGAGGTCGCAGCGGCTAGAGGGGAAACCGTGCGAGAGAGAGACCGCAGCGGACTGGGAGACCGCGGGAGAGAGAGACCGCGCGAGAGAGAGAGACCACGCTGGCGGCTTGGGGAGGTCGCAGCGGCTTGAGTAGATCGCGGGAGGTCGCAGCGGCTAGAGGGGAAACCGCGCGCGAGAGAGAGTGATGCAGGACGTCCTGCATCAGAGAGCAGCAAGCCGGGACTTAGGAGGAGGTCGCGAGCAGGAGGCCGTGAGTATGGGAGCTCGAGCGGCAAACCAGAATGACCAAAGAATACCACGCGACTTAGGAGGAGAAGTCACATCGACTTAGGAGGAGAGGCGGGGCCCACAAATGCAGCGGGGAAGGCTATAAGAAGGCCCTGAGAGGAGGATTGAGGGGCTGCGGGGTGAGCTCGCAGGGGGGGAGCTCGCAGGGGGCTGCGGTTACACAAGATCGGGCGGTCAGAGAGGGAGGCCGCACAAGGTCGGGCGGTCAGAGAGGGAGGGGTGCGGTCAGGAATTTTGGTGACCGCAAAAAATTGAACCTAGCTCTGATACCATGTAAGAAAAGCTAAAGCTTATGTATATTTATCATGTATATAAATACAAAGAGAGTGCAAATATATAGTAGAGGAAGAGAGGAAGAAAAACCTATACAAGGTGTGGGACTAAAGAAGAGAAGGAATGCATGGGCCCAAAGATGGGCCTATTACATGGGCTTTTCTAATCTCTTTTCTAACAATATTATACAATTTGCAACACAATATAAAAAAAGTAACTTTCGATTAGAAAAATGCATCGCTGTTAATTCACTTTGCTACAAGTGTTGCAGCAATGCTTACATGATAATTGTGCAGACACTGGCAGATGGCCCTCATCACATTTGCACACTCTCCTGCTCTTTTTTTTCCTGGGTCTTGTTTTTCTCTGTCAAGATATTTACACCGATGTTAAGGTTATAAGGCATTATGAGACTAGATGCTTTCTAACTGAAGCTAGCTATGTTAGAGAAACTATTTGAATGGCACTGCTTATACATGGAAAAATAACTGCTGACATTGCCTCTTTGCTTATTGCTCTCATCATTGTTTTTGTAGAAAGTCATAATAATTGAAAAGAAAAGTTGGAAATACTTTATTATTTCTTTTCCAAGAAAAGATACAACAAGAGTATACACACATATTTATAAGGAGGATGAGTGGAGACCACCCAACTCCATCCTATGATGTGGGACTAAACACTAAGAATAAGAATGGGCCATTCAATGAGCCCTTTATACAACTCATTTTAACACTCCCCCGCAAACTGGAGCGTACTAATCGTAGGATCCGAGCTTGGACAGAAACTGATGATATAAAGGTCGAGGTAGGGCCTTTGTGAGGATGTTTGCCACTTGCCTAGCAACAGACAAATGTCGCAAGTCCAATTTCATAAGCTGCACTTTTCACGAATAAAGTGACAATCAACCTCGATATGCTTGGTACGTTCATGAAACACGGGATTCTTGGTAATGTGAATAGCCGCCTGGCTGTCACAAAAGAGAATGAGCAAGATAGTTTCATGCCCAAATCACTCAGAAGGCTCTCCAACCATGTGAGTTCAGCGACAATGAAAGTCATAGGATGGTACTCAGCTTCTGCAGACGAGCGTGCAACCACAGTTTGTTTTTTGCTCCGCCAGGTGACAAGATGTCCACTAAAATATGTGCAAAAACCACTCGTGGATCAGCGATCATCAAGGGAGCCAATATAGTCATCATTGGAGTAAGCCACAAGAGACAGAGGGAGAGGGCTTATACACAAGTCCTTGTCCTAGAGCAGTTTTCAGGTACCGAAGGATACACTCAACCGCCTAGAGATGGGAGATCCGTGGAGCATGCATGAAACGACTGACCACCCCAACAACAAAGGATATATCAGGTTTTGTAACTGTAAGATAAATTAGCTTGCCCACCAGTCGACGATAGTACTCTGGGTTAGGGACAAGCAGATCAGAGTCAGAAGCGTGAGTGCAGAGTTTATGGTTGGCATCCATGGGTGTGTCAGTAGGCTTGCATCCAGAGTAGACATCGCATGAAGAAGGTCAAGACAGTATTTTTGTTGAGACAGAACGAGGCTATTCGGCCGACGGGTCAGCTCGATGGCAAGAAAGTATCGGAGGGGCCCCAAATCATTCGTCTAAATTTGGATGTCAGGTGCTTCTTGATCATTGTGATACCATCAAGATCATCGCTTGTGATGAGGATATCATCGATATACACCAAAAGTATCACCGTACCTGTTGAGCAATGACAGATGAATAAAGAGATGTCAGCCGAGCTTCGAGTGAAGCCAACATTACGAATGACCCGACTGAACTTAACAAACCAGACCCGTTGAGACTATTTGAGACCATAGAGAGATTTCTTTAAGTAACAAACAAGAGACTCCCCCGTGGTCTCATAACCAGGAGGTTGTTGCATGTAAACTGTCTCAACGAGGTCGCCATTCAGGAAATCATTTTTGATGTCCAGTTGATGCAACGACCAATGCTGATGAACAACCAAGGAGATCAAGACTCGAACAATATTCAACTTTGCAACCGGTAAGAATGTCTCCTCATAGTCGAGGTCGTGTTGCTTAGTGATTCCTCGAGCAACCAGACGAGCTTTCAGACGTTCAACCATCCCATCGGGGTTGTGTTTCACAATGAAAACCCACTTACAACCAACATGAGTGTGGCCAGAAGGAAGAGAGACAAGGTCCCACGTGTGATTGACCCAAAGTGCGGCTATTTCCTCATCCATGGCGGCCCGCCACCTCGGATGCTGAATAGCCTCCTGCAGAGAAGAAGAGGTGGAAGTAGAGGATGTTGAACAATACGGAAAAAAGCATATCTCATTGAATAAGAAACTCCTCTATAAATAGAGGGGAAAAAAGGAGATACAAATATGCTAATAGCACACCATAGGAAACTCTAATAATGCTAACACTCCCCCTCAAGTTGGGCGAGTGATATTAAACATGCCCAACTTGTTCACTATCTGGTCAAAGGAATTCATACTCAACCCTTTGGTGAGAATGTCGGCAAGTTGCCCGTTGGAAGGCACAAAAGGAGTACAAATGATTCCTTTTTCAATATTTTCCTTGATAAAGTGTCGATCCACCTCAATGTGTTTTGTCCGGTCATGTTGAACCGGGTTATGAGCGATACTAATGGCGGACTTGTTGTCACAATAGAGACGGATGGGTCCTTCCTCAACAAGTCCAAGGTCGCTCAATAAGGCCCGAAGCCATAAGCCTTCACAGACCCCATGAGCCATAGCTCTAAACTCAGCCTCGGCACTAGACCGTGCCACAACCTGTTGCTTCTTGCTCCTCCAAGTGACAAGGTTACCTCCAACAAAGGAGCAGTATCCAGAAGTGGATCGCCTATCATCCACTGACCCGGCCCAATCGGCATCAGTATAAACTTCAATCTTGAGATCAGTACTCAGGGAGAACAGGATTCCCCTTCCTGGTGAGGACTTGAGGTACCGAAGAATTCTGAGTGCTGCATCCATGTGTCGTGTCTTTGGAGCATGCATGTACTGACTCACAACACTCACTGCATAGGAGATATCCGGACGAGTATGAGAAAGATATATCAGCCTCCCAACTAACCTTTGGAACCCTGAAATGTCCTCAACCACCACTCCATCATCACACCCCAATCGGTGATTCGCCTCAATCGGAGTATCAGCCGGTCTGCATCCGCTCATCCCCATCTTCTCGAGAAGATCTAACGTGTATTTCTGCTGAGAGAGAAAGATCCCCTGCTTTGATCTAGCAACTTCAATTCCCAAGAAGTACTTGAGTTTTCCTAGATCTTTGACCTCAAACTCTTTGGCAAGTTTCAGCTTTAGATTCTGAATTTCTTCATGATCATCACCAGTTATGACAATGTCATCAACATACACAATAAGAACAGTGATTTTCCCAAGCCTACGTCTGATGAACAGCGTATGGTCAGCATTGCTCTGAGAATATCCAAACGACACCATTGCCTTATGGAACCGGCCAAACCATGCTCTTGGGGACTGCTTTAGTCCGTATAGAGCCTTCACCAATCTACAAACTTTCCCTGAAGCACCAGCCGGAGTGAGACCTGGAGGAATCGACATATAGACTTCCTCTTCCAAGTCACCATGGAGAAAGGCATTCTTCACATCAAGCTGCAGAAGATCCCAATTTTTGCAAGCAGCAGCGGAAACCAATACCCTGATGGTATTCATTTTAGCAACCGGGGCAAATGTCTCCTGATAATCAATGCCCTGGGTTTGGGTATAACCCCTTGCAACCAACCGTGCCTTGCATCTCTCAACAATCCCTTGTGGATTCTGTTTCACAGAGAACACCCACTTGCACCCAACAGGTTTCTTTCCATAGGGAAGAGGGACTAGATCCCATGTATGGTTCTTCTCCAGAGCCTTCATTTCCTCAATCATCGCCTCACGCCACACAGGAACCTCAAGAGCCTGTTGCCATGACACAGGTATAGAAGAAGTAGCAAGAGAGGAGACAAAGGCCTTATAGGAGGTAGATAGAGAATCATAAGATACATAATTAGAGAGAGGATGGCGGGTACAAGACCGAATACCTTTTCGAAGGGCAATCGGCAACTCAGAAGGCCCCGAGTCAGGATCCACTGACTGTTCTGGTAACATAGCAGGCTCTTGTGTGCTTGTCCCCTTTGCACGCCGAGTATAGACCTGCAGAGTCGGAGGTGGAGGCATAACGGAGGAAGAGTCCAGAGAGACAGGAGGAGACATAGGAAAAGAGCCCACCTCCACTGGAATAGCAGGACTCACTTCCTTTGGTAAAGTCTCCCCCTGAAGTGAGGGATACGGTGGAGGTATAGGCAAAGATACGGAGGGAACACCCGATGGTGAGGAAGAGGACAAAGGGTAATACGATTCGGATTCACGGAAAGTGACATCCATGCTAACAAACACCTTTCTCGTAGGTGGATGAAAACACTTGTAACCCTTTTGCGTAGGAGAGTACCCAATAAATACACACTTGAGGGCACGCGGATCAAGCTTGGATGGACGAGGGTGATGGATGTGAACAAAGCAAACACAGCCAAACACTTTAGGAGGAAGGTGGGTGGGAGTCACCCTCAGCGTGTCCAGAGGGGTAGAGTTCCCGAGGACACGTGTGGGCATACGGTTGATGAGGTACGCAGCAGTGAGAACTGCATCTCCCCAATAGAATTTTGGGAGATGCATTGTGGACAAGAGGCAGCGAGCAACCTCCAACAAGTGGCGATTTTTCCGCTCAACAACGCCATTTTGAGCAGGGGAATACGCACATGTAGTCTGGTGTAAGATACCGTGGTCAGCCAGGTAGCGCTCAAATTGAGAATCCATGTATTCCCGGCCATTGTCACTGCGAAGAATTTGAATTTTAGACTGAAATTGGGTGGCGATCATGGCATGGAATTGTCGAAAAACGGAGAACGCATCACTTTTGTGACGTATCAAATATAACCATGTGGTGCGCGAGAAGCAATCAATGAAAGTAATAAACCACGTACAACCAGAAATAGAGGGGAGCAAACATGGGCCCCAGATGTCAGTATGAATAACAGTAAATGGAATAGAACTTGGCAAAGATACATGTTTAAATGAAGTACGATGATGTTTGTTGACACTACAGACATCACACACAAAAGACTCCAAAATAGTAGCAGGAAAAACAGGAAATAACAGTTTCATAACAGATAGAGATGGGTGTCCCAGGCGACAATGCCAGGAGTACAGAGGGTGAACAGTGCTGGAATGAAGAGCTAGAGGGGAAGACTCAGCGCCGCCAGAGTCAAGCACATAGAGACCATTCACCATGCTACCAGAGCCAATCACCTTCCCCGTCGTCAGGTCCTGAAACACACAAGAAGACGGAAGAAAGGTCACAGAGCAATTCATGGAGTTGGTCAAATGACTAATGGAAAGTAGATTACGAGTAAAGGTAGGCACGTGAAGGACAGAGGACAAGGTGAGGGAGGAGCAGGGTATTGTTCCCTTTCCAGCAATGGAGGAAAGGGAACCATCTGCAATACTCACCTTATCACGCCCAGAAAGAGGAGTATAGGAAACAAAACCTGTAGAGGACCCGGTCATATGATCCGTGGCCCCAGAGTCAATGACCCATTGGGTGGAGGAGGAAGAAACAGCAGAATGAGCACCTGGCAGACCTGTATGAGCGTAGGAGGAAGAGGCAGAAGGCTCTGTAGAAAGACCCTGCATCATGCGTCTCAGAGCTAGCATCTCATCTGCCGTGAAGCCACCAGGTGTAGCACAGACATCAGTACCAGAGTATCCATGAGATGCATCAGCAGTAGCATCAGTAAGATGGGCCGCACGAGGAGTAGCATGATGACCCGAGGAGCGTCCAGAACCACGACCACCACGAAGCGAAGTACCCCCTCTTGGGGTAGGGAATCCATGAAGCTTGAAGCAGGTATCCCGTGTATGGCGAGTCTTGCCACAATAATCACATACAAGATGATCCTTATCTGAGCTCCTCAACTTGAGATCACGGAAAGGACGAGTGCCAAGAAGAGAGGGGGTAGAAGCGGCCAGAGCAGAGCTCTCTGGCACAGGATCAGGTAGGAGAGTCTGACGACGATCAAACTCCTGATGCACTATACTGTAGACCTCCGAAAGGGAAGGAATCAACGGTCGCCCGAGAATCTGAACACTGATCTGATCGAAGTCGCGATGCAATCCATGAAGAAACTCAAATATGCGATTGCGATCATCTCTGGTCCGAACCATCACCTCGTCAATAGGACTAACGAATACAAGGGGATCAAAGTGATCATACTCCTGGTAAAGCTGCGTGAACTCCAAGTAATATGCTGAAGGAGGTCGGTCACCCTGTCGGAGTAAGCTAATCCGGCGGCGTAGCTGAAAGATCTGAGCCGCATTGCCACGACGGGAGTAGGTGGACTCCGCACGACGCCAAATATCAGCAGCACTATCAAGAAAGAGGTAGTTGCGGGCAATGGACTCTTGCATGGAGTTGGTGAGCCAGGACATAACCAAGGAATTCTCGGACTCCCACTGCTGCCATTCAGGAGAAGTCCTGTCAGGCTCCTTCATGTGGCCGGAGGCATAGCCAAAGAGACGCCGACTTTTCAGCGCCAGGGTGATGGAACGGGACCATGAGAGGTAATTGGATTCATCGAGCCGAATAGTAGTGATCTGAGAGGTATTGTGATCGGAGGTGCCACGGTAAAAAACCGAAGGAGAGGAACTACTAGATAGAGTCGGGGTAACACCGGTAGAGGGAGGATCCGGGGTAACACCGGTAGAAAGAGTGGGTGAATCCATTCCACTAGATCCCATGGCAAGCCGGAATAGAAATCCGGAAGAGAAACAGAACCGGAATAGAAATCCGGAAAGAAGGAAAGCCCCAAAAAAAAAAGTTAGGGCATCAAAAGGTGGATAGTTTCAGCCATTCAAGCATCACAAGAAAGGTGGCGCCGGAAAAAAAGGAGACTTATACCGGCGCCATTAAGGAGGGCAGAAGAACGCAGGAGAAGCGCTGGAGAGAGGCTCGCCGGACGGAGGAGCGCTGACGAGCGCTGACGAGAAGAGGCGAGGCGCTGTCGAGGAAGAGGCGCTGTCGAGGAAGAGCGCTGACGGGAAGAGGCGCTGTCGAGCGCTGGCGAGGAAGAGGCGAGACGCTGTCGAGGAAGAGGCGAGGCGCGGTCGAGGAAGAGGCGCTGTCGAGGAAGAGCGCTGACGGGAAGAGGCGCTGTCGAGCGCTGGCGAGAGCTGGCGAGGAAGAGGCGAGGCGCTGGCGAGCGAAGCGGCGCTGACGGGCGAGGCGGAAGCGAGGCGTGCGGAAGACGGCCGCGTGCGATTAGGTTACAGCTCTGATACCATGTTGAACAATACGGAAAAAAGCATATCTCATTGAATAAGAAACTCCTCTATAAATAGAGGGGAAAAAAGGAGATACAAATATGCTAATAGCACACCATAGGAAACTCTAATAATGCTAACAGAGGACAAAGAGGTCGCAAACCTGTGAAGTGTCGGAGATAAGCGATGTAACGAGACAGAATTTGACATAGGGTGAGCGGTGGATGCAGAGGACGGATCAACGACCGACGAAGTATCAACAGGTAAGGACGGCTCTCCTGAGGCAGTAGACCGAGGACTTCGTCGCGTGTATACGCGAAGAGGAGGAGGAGGTAGCGAGGGAAGAGGCACAGCCGGAAGAGTGGAAAGCAGAGGAGGAGTGTCGGCGGTGGTAGGCACATGAGGGCGTGTATGGTCGGATGTGGAAGGCAAGGAGGTGTCAGATTGGTGGAACGGTTCATGTTCATTGAAGGTGACATCAGCGAAAGTGACGAGTTTTCGAGTAGAGGGAGAGTGACTGACGTACCCCTTCTGGGTGCGAGAATAACCAACAAACATACCCCTAGTAGCATGAGGAGCCAACTTGTCCACGACGGGGCTAAGGTGGTGGACATAGCAGAGACATCAAAAGATGCGAGCTGTCAAGGCAAAGGGAGAGGTGGAGGGGAAGAGGATGGAAAATGGCGTCGCAAAATTTAGAACAGAGGAGGGCATGCGGTTAATGAGGTAGCACCTATGTTATCAAGGCGCGCCGGGTGCACCGACCCTCGCCTCTGCAAGGCAGGGCGGGCGAGGTGCCCCCAGGCGCGCCTAGGCGCGTGCCTTATCAGCTCTCAGGTTCACCAAAGGCGCGCCTAGGCTTTTCAAGGTGTTTTCTTCAACCTGTTTTTTTAGGAGGTGGGTAAAAACATGATCTCAGACACACCTGAGGCACACCTAGGCGCACTTGGGCATCCAATTCACCGATTTTCGGTGAATTGGGTACCAAATTCACTGAAAATGAGCGCATTGGATGCCCAATTCGCTGATTTTCAGTGAATTGGGCATCCAATTTATTGATTTTCAGTTAATTGGGCACCCAATTCATTTTTGCGCCTCACGCGCCTCAGGTGCGTGCCTGCGCCTAGGCTCCAGGACCCGTTTGCGCCTCGGTGCGCCTTGCGCCTTTGATAACATAAGGTAGCATGCAGTGGAGACTCCAAAATGCCAGTTGATATTAGGAACCTGCATTTGGAACATGAGGGACCTAGCAACCTCGAGGAGGTGACGATTTTTGCGCTCGGCTACTCCATTTTGTTGAGGTGTATAGGGACAGGAGGTTTGGTGAAGAATTGCCAGCTCATCACAGGTTTCCCGAAAATCGTGACTAGTGTATTCACGCGCATTATCTGTGCAAAGAATTTTCAATGATCGCGAGAACTGGGTATTCATTTCGACGAGAAACGAGCGGAAGATGCGCAGTAACTCAGAGCGGTCGTGCATTGTATATAACTATGTTAGGCGAGAATGATCATCAATAAAAGTAACAAAATAACGACCACCAGAGACACTAACCGTTTTGTAGTGCCCCAAATATCAGAATGCACAAAATCAAAAGGAGCAATGCTCCGAGTACAATGTGGAGAAAAAGTAGAACGATGATGTTTCCCGTAAATACAAGATTCACATTGAAAATCAGAAAAGAGGAAATCAGGGAGAGCCCGCTTGAGGATAGGAAGAGGAGCATACCCGAGACGGAGGTGACGAAGGAGAGAGTCGAGGAGGAGAGATCCAAAGTATACAACCCATTAGATAAGCGGCCCCTACCAATTATATTCCGAGTCCGTCGATCCTGCATGACAAAGGAAGATGAAGAAAACGTGATTAGACAATCATGATCCTGAGTTAAACGACAGACAGACAGAAGATGAAACTGAGAGCCGGGAACATAAAGGACAGAGCGGAGAGGAAGAGTAGGAGTAAGAGGCACATCGCCAAAGCCGCAAACAGGGGTGATATCACCATTAGCCACTGTGATAAACTTCAGAGACAGGACATCCGAATACCGAAAAGGTTGGTGAGGGGAGATTTGGTAGGTGTCCTCAGAGTCCACGATCCACACAGGGCTGTGGGAAACACATGAGATACCTGCAAAGGAGGTAATGACGAAGGAGTCAGATGCCCGAGTAAACATCCCCCGTAGCTGTTGGAGTTCCTCGCCCAGGATGTCATTGTCGGTGCGGGAGGTGGAAGGGACATCCACCACAGGAGAAGCATGAGGTGCAGCGGGTGAGGGTGGCAAGAGTCCGGGTTTCTTGAAACAAGTGGCCTCATTATGATTCGGGCAGCCACAATAAGTACAAATTCGAGTAGTGGACTGAGACGAGCGAGGGCGGCCATTACGTCTGCCACTGCGAGGGCCATGGTGACCACCCCGAGATCCGGGAGGAGGGTACATGGCTGGGAAGTGTCCCAGAAGGGCAGGTGAAGGAGGTAACACAACATCAGAGGGCGAAGTAACTTTAAGAATCATAGAGCACACATCAGAGAGAGATGGAACTGTGGGAGAGAAGAGAATGGCCGCACGGACACTTTGAAGGTGCAGAGGTAGACGGGCCATCATGAGAGTCGGAGTCGGAGCGAGAGCCGGATCAATAGTTGGGAGAGATGGAGAAGAACCGACAGGCATGTCCATAACCACCGCAAGGGGAGGATAAGACAACAAAGGTCGCAACCAGCAAATGAGTGCTGCAGCCAAATGAGCTTGGCACACACGAGCTCGACACACAGGAGCAGCTCGTCACCAGGAGCAGCTCTGTAGCAAGAGCTCGCCATCAAGAGCAGCTCGACAACAAGATCTCGGCAACAGGAGCAGCTCGGCAGCAAGATCTCGGCAGGAGCAGCTCGACGACAAGAGCTCGACAGAGGCAGCTCGGTAGAGGCAACTCGGTAACAAGATCTCGGCAGGAGCAGCTCGACATAGGTGCTCGACAATAGGAGCAGCTCGGCAGCGAGAGCTCTTCACAGGGTCACAACGAGCTCGGCACATGGAGCTCGTCACAGGGAGCTCCGCAGAAGTAGAGTGAGCAGAAGAGGGTTCGAGCAGAAAGAGCTTGAGCAGAGGAAACTCAGCAATTGGAACTCGGTAGAAAGAGCTCGGCATAAGCAGAGCGAGCAGAAGGAACTCGACGGAAGAATCTCGGCGGAGGGAGCTCAGCGCGCGGCACACACACGTAGTTGACATCGCACGAGTGACTGCAAGCAGGCGAGCCTGTGCGGGAAGTCGGGAACGAGAGCAAGGCCTTGACGAGGAGGTGCGAGATCAGGGCTCAATCGCTAAAACCGGCCCGTAGGAACTCGTCGCTCGTAGAAAGTCATAATAACTGAAAAGAAAAAACTGGAAATACTTTATTATTTCTTTTCCAAGTAAACCTACCTACATATATATATATATATGGTTATTGAATGAAGTTTTCTTTTATTCCATTCAGATTCTTGAAACTGCTTTTAAGAAGGAAACAGTTGGTTTGGTCACACGGGAACAATATGTTGAAAAGGTATGAATATCTCTACCAGTTTATATACTAGAGCCATACATATATTTACTAGTTTCTTATGAAATTATTATCTATTGAAGAGAGTTAACATTCGGAGCAAGATTGAAGAAGAGGAGAAAGAGAAGCTTCATAAGCTGCAACAAGAGTGTGCCTTTTCTTTACTTTTCTTTTACTCTAACCAACTTTTAATAAGTATATATTTTTCATGGAGTTGATTTTACTGTTTCCATTGTTATCTTAGAGAAGAGAAACTTGAAATGCAAAAAAGGAAGAAGAGGAGAGTAAAAGTTGATGCACGTCTTTCCTTCAATGATGATATTGACAATGGAAGTGATGAAGAGGATGTAGAAAATAGTAAGAACATTCCAAATTTGGTTCTGACGGCTTTGCATGCTGACTTAATGTGCACGACTATATTCTAGTTTGCATGACTTCGAGTTTCTTGGCTGATTAAAATTGATTAAGGTGGCTCAACTTATTTTTATTATTTCAATACATGCTTGTTATTTGTTTCCTTTTTGGATTAGAGGCAAATGAGGGATTATAAATATCTTAAAACTGAGCAGTTATATGTTCTGATGTTGATATTGACCGGCATACTATTTGGCATTATGACTAGAAAAGTTGATTTTTCAAGTGACTTACCGAAACTTTGTCCTTTAGTGGAATAAGACTATAAGGTCCTCACTATGGGCCTCTAGGCGATCCATCTGGCTAGAATCCATGGCTGCGGCTGATGTGAATGCTTAACACACATGCTTTATATCGGCAAATGCACTGATCGCGTAAGTAATAATAATGATCAGAAAATATCGTCTCTATAGGGATTCTGGTTGAACTATTTTATAATTACTCTTAACCAACTTATCTAGACTAATGATTGCCTGTGTTTGATTAATTCTAAATTCAGAAATCGAAAAGTAAATAACTACATATTAAAATAATGAGATTAAGAGTTAGGGTGATTGCTTTGTACTATGGTTATTAACTAAGATTGATTATGAGTAAAGATGTGTAAGTATATAGAAATCCTTGTATGAATGACAGTGATTCTTCCTATGCACGTCAAAACCCCTTGGTTCGGGCGAATCGATTATATTCACTAGCAAACGACATGTCGTGGGCTGAACATATTTAGAATGATAACAAAAAAGCCTAAAGCTTCGTGAAGAACACTAACTTCACTCAATTGAATGAAGCTACCACATAGACCATTACCACGTAACCCGTAAGTATTTAAATATATGGTTTATCCACAGGATCCACAAATCAATCGATTCATGGCCCGATAAAGGGAGTACACACGAGACTAGAATAGCGGCAAGCTAATCTAGAATACACATTAAACACATAAATATAACTCAAACATTCAAGGAATAAATGAAAGAAATCACATTTACTTCAATCAAAGCATTAACTTATAGAACTACACAATCACCCCAACAAAGAGAGTCTCTCATTGTTGGGCAAACCACCGTAGAAGAAGAAAGAAAATATGATATAAACATAAATTCAATAAACAAGCATACAAAATAGAGAATAAAAAGACAAACTCTAACAAGGTTTTCAATCCTGTTGAAGATCACAAACTCTAGATTCCAATCTTGCCTTGCAATTGTTGTCCCTTCAAACTCTAGTGGTTCTACTCTCCAAAATCTCCATAAGATCTCTCAAAAATATTTTAAAATACTCTGGAACTGAAACTAAATCGAAGTTCTCCAAAGATTGATCCTCCTTTAATGAAAAATGACTTAAATAGGAACTAGTAAAACGCAGGACCGTGCCTTAACGTAACCGTTGAAGTAGTGGAGAAATTGGTCAAACACATGGTTGTGCTTGAAAACGCACGAGCGTACTTCTGGAAGAACACATGGGCATGCGTGAGTTTTGAACTGCAGACGCACGACTGTGAAAAATCTCACAATCGTGTTAGCTGGCGTGCGTCTTGTGTAATAATGAGCATGTGTCTGGGCGTGCGCCTTCGTTTTCTTCATTTGAGCAAAACATGAGCACTGTAGTGAGGCATGCGAGCGTGCACCCATGCGTGCGTTTTCTTGTTTTGCTCCCATGCCTTTGTAAATGCTCTAACTTTGTCCTAAGTGCTTCCAATTGCTCCAAAATGAGTACCTTATCACATAAATACTATAATATGTGTAAATCCATGTTCTTGACATAAAAATACATAGATTATCAATGTTGAGTATGGGTGAAATGATGAGAATTAGTGTCAACTATTTGATGTTATCAGCGACATCCTCTTCCGAGTATAGAGACATAGTTTGGGTCTTAGGTATGCACCGACGTGGTAATAGGAGTGGGGCTGTGACGTCTGGCTGAGAAGTGCGTGGTTCATTGAATCAGAATGGGGAGGAAGCACACTGGGTGGAGAACCTAGCTTCTGTCGGAGATGATCGTTGTAGCTGGTGGACGCAACACTCAAGGCGACCTCTAGCTTGGGAGGCTTGTTCTTTCATAAAGACAGGCATAAGTGGTTGTGAATTTCAGAGGAGTCGTGGGGACCAAGAACTGCGCATCGTCTAGTGAGTGTCAGTGGCTAGTGTTGGCCCAAATAGATGACTGCTGGATGCCACAGTGTCTCGATCGAAGGACGCAACAATATCTTCTGGATATGTTGTGGCAGATTCATACAGGGTCATCGAGAGTGTGGACTAGGGGAGCAGACTGCTTCCAGCTAGTAGATGACGCATAAATCTTGCGTGTAAGGGTTGTTAGAGGTTGTCAGATGTGATCACAGTGGAAGTGCTGTTGGCAACATCGAATCTCAGATCTGAGGAAGAGTCTGTCGTAGTTGACGATTGGAACTGAGCTGGAACCTGTGGCTGGATGTGCAGCTTGCGGAGACCGCTAGGTCTGAACTATTGTTACGAATTGGGATAAGGAGGTATTAAAGAAATGAAAATCACACTAAAATGTAAGAACAAAATACAATATGCGAGATAAGTGCCTACGAATTCTTGATGGCTTGTTCACTCAAAGAGCTCCAAAATGTGGGCTTACAAAAGATTTCCAAGATGATCCCTAAAACTCCACTACACTTTCTTGTATAGTGGATGAACAAGACTCACTCACAAACAATTACCAAAATGCCATTTCAAAGAGAAAATACATGAGCACATGTATATATCAGTATTGCTACGTCAAAACCCCTTTTAGCCTTCTCTTATTTCGTATATTTTGGCCCAGAAACAATTAGTATGGATTGTGAGTGTTGGAAACTAATAAAGCAAGCAAGTTGAGTGTCTTATAAGAGAATGTTACGATTAAACAAGTTTTGAATCTTAAAGAATAATATTAGACAATGAAAGTTATTATTAGATTTTGTGTGGTCTGGTCATGTTTTATGTAAGAGTAGAATTAACCAATATGAAAAGGGATACATATTCATATGAGAAGAGCAAGAAAAAATGTAGATCAAATATCTAATTACCAGAAATTGTGCAGATGGGTTGGTAAACTACAATTGAATAAGTCCACCTTCCTCGGAAGCCACAAGTCTATGTCAACTGTAACTTATGGGGAATGAATATTCCTGCAGCCTACAATAAAGGAAATGATAATCTCTTTAACATGATTATCATTACTTAAGCCTTATATATATATGTTCTATTTTAATGATGTTACTATTGGTATTAACTGTATAAAGCGTCTCGAGAGGGTTTGTAACATGTGTACCATCTAAGTTGAGATTGGGTGTGGGATCTGTTGGCGTGGACTTATAGTCGTCGGAGGAATGGCCAGAGCCTGGAATGACGAAGGATACTATGGAGCCGGAATTGTGTCTGCCTAAGCAGGGTGTGCTAGAGAGAGAGAGAGAAAAAAAAAAGAGTGAGAGCTACCAAAATCGTATACATGGGACAAGGGAAATATATTACTTCTTGCATGCCATCTTCATGACCTTAGAGGTCTTTAAATAGAACTACAAAGGGCTCGTGAATAAATCCGACACTTTTACTTTCATAAAAAGAACCTATGCTAGACTCGATATACATATAACACGATGAATACAGATGCAACATGACGATTTTGACAAGACATTAATAAAACATACATAGTAGTAATCATTAACGAGTAGTGGGCCCATAACATCACATCCATCCTTCAAATCGAGCTTGCAGGCAAGCTCGAATGTGACAGATGGTTTGATTCTGGTTCTTTAATTTCTTGCAAGAACAACTCATTGTAGCGTGTTACCGAAGCGGAGGCTGTATCGGGAGGGAAGGTCTGTTAGATCGTCAAGAAACTTTAGAGGGGGGGGATACAGTGTTTTAAAATAAACGCTTTTTAGAGTTATGCATAGTGGAATAATGCAATCATTCACAAACATGATTATTGAATCAATGAATAAAAGAGTAAAAGATAATATTTTATTTAAGATTAATGTTTGTGACCTTATAAGGCTAAGATCAAAAACGATAATACAACTCTTTCCCATTTCTATACTGAATCCTCCTGACACGGTTAGCTCCCGTCAGTTCAACCTTAGATGATGACAAGCCCTCTCCAATTCGGAGAGCACTAGGCTAACCAAACCTAGACGCCTTCGCAAAGGCGATTTCTTTTCACTAGATCTACCCGATCTAGATGCCTCCACAAAGACGATTTTCCACAAGATCTACCCCAACCTTGACATCTCCGCAAAGACGATTTTCGGGAAGGTCTACCAGAATCTTGACGTCTCCGCAAAGACGATTTCCATGTTCGCAAACACGACTCACACCAAAGTTGCAAATGAAAAGAAAAAAGAGATTTGAGATATTGGTGATCGACATCGTTCAATAGTGTACACTAAAGATGATCATTACATACAAGAAGAGGCTTCCCTGAATCTAAGAATCCATCTTTTATATTTCATCTTCATGGTCGAGCCTTCTTCTTCGTTGTCCTCAAGATGATGGTCTGCATCAAATAAGTGTTGATTCATTTCGCGGAGTTCTTCGTTTGAAATTTGGAGGCTTTGTGCTTTGGAGGCTTTGTGCTTTGGTGGCTTTCTTTCTCCCTAAAATATAGTCTTCATTGTTGTCTTACACAACAAAACGACTGGAGCAAGATTAGAGTGAAAGACATCTTCAACCCCTTCAACATAAAACAAGTTACTATTTATATATTTTGAAATATGCAGTCATCACAGAGTTTGCTAATTTTCGGCCCCTTCCACCAAATATAGCATGGCTCTGTCATTTTAGGCGGGTAGATTGTTTCCTTCCCTTTCTAAAATGAGGTTACACGTTCTGTGACTCCTTACGGTTAGAAAGTTATGGCCTTCCAAAGTTGACGTATCAAAATTTGTTGTTTCTAAAACGGGCTCAGAAATCACGGGTTGAAGCACAGTCGGTTTTCCCTTAGTGCTATTAGATGGGCGTTATAGAACAAATTCACTAATGAAATTCTGCCGCAGCGCTAACATATTTTTCGTTAAAATCTCTGAAATTTGGCAGCAGATTTCTTCACTATTGAACTGTGTAATGCCCTTGGCTTTATAAAGCAATTTTGTTTGTCTTCCTCAAATGCATAGACAACTTCATGGCCTTTTCAAGTTGGGGTTGTGGGTTCAGTAACTCTTCGTGGATCAATAGTTATGCCCATTTTAATATTGCATATGAAAATAAGTTGTATACTTACGTTCCTTCTATTCATTCAGCTTGATACTATCTGTATACATGAAAACTCAAAGGTATTATAGTAATCACCAACATTTATTATTTTCAATCCAAGGGGGTGCCGAACCATGTTGCGGAGGTGATGATGCTTAGATGGATGTGTCATGTGTGAACACTCGAGACTGGATAAAATTAAGAATGAATGTATCGGAGATACTACACGAGTGACACCAATTGTAGAGAAGATGCGAGAAGCTCGATTAAGATGGTTTGGACACGTACAAAGGAGATCATTTAGGCGTTGCGAGAGTTTAGCCGGTAGGCATGTTAAACGGGGAGGGGTAGATCAAAAAAGACTTGGAAGGAAAAACATGATGCACTTAGGCATTAGTGAGATTATGACTAAAGATAGGGCGCAATGACAGACAAATGATTCACTATGGTGGGATAAAGGCTGGTGCATGTTGTTGTATATTATTTTGTTTTCAGTTTAGTATTTTTTATTTTATTTTAATTATTTATTTATTTTTCTCTCTACTAGTAATATTTTATAGCGGACGTCAACTTGTTTTGTTTTATCTTTGTTTATTTATTATATCTCTTTTTATTTTATATATTGATTATGTAAGCTTATCTTAAAACCATTTAAAAAAATTCTCACCGAAATTACGTAGATATTTTAAAAAAATGTCTTAAAACGATTAATTTTTAAAATAATTGAATCCCTTTCATGCTCTTATAGCGTTCTTCATCACCTTTCAGATATTTAATTGCATATCATTCAATTAAAGGGCCGATAATTGATGACGGCGTGTCCGGACCTGAACCATTATAATTAATTGGATCAAACCATCTTACACGTTCTGTGACTCCTGGTTAGAAAGTTATGGCCTTCCAAAGTTGACGTACCAAAATCTGTTGTTTCTAACACGGGCTCAGAAATCACGGGTTGAAGCACAATCGGTTTTCCCTTAGTGCTATTAGATGGGCGTTATAGAACAAATTCACTAATGAAATTCTGCCGTAGCACTAACATCTTTTTCGTTAAAATCTCTGAAATTTTGCAGCAGATTTCTTCACTATTGAACTGTGTAATGCCCTTGGCTTTATAAAGCACTTTTGTTTGTCTTCCTCAAATGCATAGACTTTTCAAGTTGGGGTTGTGGGTTCAGTAACTCTTCGTGGATCAATAGTTATGCCCATTTTAATATTGCATATGAAAATAAGTTGTATACTTACGTTCCTTCTATTCATTCAGCTTGATACTATCTGTATACATGAAAACTCAAAGGTATTATAGTGATCACCAACATTTATTATTTTCAATCCAAGAGGGTGCCGAACCATGTTTCGATAAACTCCTCTTTTTGATATAACAAATTTGGATTTTGGAGAGTAAGAAAACGTTGCTCCCGTTATAAAACAAAGACTCACATGTAGTGTGTGACCAATGTAGTAGACTTGCACATTGACATCTCTAATTCAATGTTATATGAGTAATGAGAGTAAACATAAATGTAAACACCTTATGCACTAGACAGAACATATAACGAGATATCATGTTATTGATTCTATATTTAGCATTAGCTATTTTTTATTTTTTATTTTTTATTAAACAGTTAGCATTAGCTATTTTTTATTTTTTATTTAACAGTCATACATTATGCTTATGTATTCTCACTCTCTTTTGGAGAAAGAACATACAGATCAAAAGATGTTTAGTCATGGAAAGCTAGGAAAGGACCCAACTGTGGAGACTAGCTTTTTACCAGATAGGTATTTTCATCTTCTATTGATTATTTTCCTCAAAAAGAATTCTTTAAGCCATCTTTCTTCTTGATTGGGCTGACTTCTGACATGGTGGTACTAAGGACAATCTTTCAGTGAGAGAGAGGCCGAGGAACAAGCAGAAAGGGAAAGATTATGCAAACAGTGGCTACGTGAGCAGGAGATAGTTCGAAGCAAGTTTTCAAGAAATAATTTGACCGTTTTAAATTTAAGATGAGGAATCAATTAACTTTCAGGGCTAATCAACAACAATTTTTATGTTTTCCAGATGAGCCCCTTGAAATCACTTATAGCTATTGGGATGGAGCAGGGCACAGAAGAGTTATACAGGCATCTCCTTTTGCTGCTTTGATCCTTGTGATTATTCTTTTCAAATTGTTATTGCAATCATTATTGCTTAATTTCTCTTATTATCTTGTTATTTAGGTTCGAAAAGGTGACACCATCGGAGAATTTCTTAGAGCCGTTCAGCAGCAACTTGCCCCTGAGTTTCGGGAGATAAGAACAACATCAGTTGAAAACTTGGTATATGTTAAAGAAGATCTGATCATTCCTCATGTATGTTTCTTTTCTGGAATAGTTTTGAAATTATTTTGTTGATTGAGACGAAGTGAAAACTTTTCCTCTCCTGATTTCTCAGCAATATAGTTTTTATGAGTTAATTGTCAACAAAGCGAGGGGGAAAAGTGGACCGGTAATTTCTTTGTTATAGGACTCTCTTCTCTTTTAATCCCTTGTTAATATTTTCTTCAAATTTTTTTGTTAGCTATAACATGCCAATTTTTGTATGCAAGAATTGCTTTTCCTTTACATAATTTTATTGCCACTGCCTTTTCTAGTTGAAAAATGTTGCTGCAACAACTTTGCCTTTTTCTTTCGACCTCCATTTTTTGTCATCTTTCATTAATCATTTCTGATAAGCACATGGCTGATCACACTGCAGTATTTGCCAATTTCAGCTTCTCTTTCCGTGTTTATGTAATATAGTTACAAAATACCTATGTCTTTAATATTCTCTGCCAGAGGTCTTACAGTCTTTCAAATGTTTTAGCATTTTCTTATTTTCATGTTTATCTTTTCTACTCAATATGGCCTCTATTAAGCAGCAATTCATATGTTTTTTATATTAAAAGATGACCCCAGATAATGCAGCATGTAGAAGCGTAGCCAGCATGCAAAATGATCTTTACTCTCTTGCTTTCTCTCGCAGGGTACAAACATACATGTCTTTATGTGTGTCTATATACATTAGTTTTGTTTTGAAAAGAGTGTTTATTCATCTCTACTGAAGTAAAATTTACAACACAACAACTGCTATAACTCCAAAACTACTTTAGAGCAGGGACTTGAATATCTAGTTGTAATTTATATTTAGTTCTTTCCAAGTCATCTTTATTGTATTAATCCCGGATCGGGGTAGTTTGTTCTTTTTCTGTTTTTAGGTTTCCCCCTTACTCAAGTATATATATGAGTAAGGCCTCTATTGAATGATTAAAAAAGTATTCTTCCTCTCTACTTGGTATCAGAACAGTGTAACCTAATTCCGCCGCTCGATTGTTTCCGCCGCTCGATCGTTTTCGTCTCTCGTTCGATCGCCGTCGTCTACTCCGTTTCGATCGTCGTCGCCCGCTCCGCTTCGTTTCCGTCTCTCGTGCTCTCGCCTGCCGCTCCCGCATGATCCCGTGCGGCTCCTAAATGGGTTCTTCCCGTCGGATGGCTGCTGAAATGACCGCCTTCTGATGATGCTTCCGCCCTCCTCCATTGCTCCTCTATGATCTCCTCCGCTGCTACCCGCTTCTTCCTTGATTGTCGTCGCCTGGAACAGCCGGATCCAGCCTTGTCATAGCCTGGAACAGCCGGATCCAGCCTCGCCGGAGCCTGGAACAGTCGGATCCAGCCTCGCCGGAGCCTGGAACAGCCAGATCCAGCCTCGCCATCACCTGGAAATGTCCCTGCATCTGGTGTTTCCCTGTCTCGCTTTGCCGGCTGTTTTCCCCTTTCTAATGGATCCTGCTGCTTGACCTCTTGTCCCCCTTCTTCGCCGATATGGGTGATCCCGATTCTTTTGCATCTTCTCTGGGTGTGATTTATCCTCAGATGAGTGACCCTCAGCGGCCGAATGTTACTCCTGTTCCTCTTCCTCTTCTCTCTTCCATTCCTTCATAGCTTCCCATTCTGGTACCCATAGCCCCTATCCCGGTACCGAACCCCTCTACCATGATTTCTCCTTTTCCCCATGTATACCACTGTTGTTCAGGTAAACAAGCTACTAGAGTTCCACCTCTACCAGTGCCTACTTCAGACTCGGATTCTGATGATGCTGATCTGCATATCCCTCTTGCTTTGCTCAAGAAAGGTAAAACTACTTGTACGCAACATCCTATTTCTAATCATGTAGCTTACCATCATCTTACCCTGATTCATCAGGCTTTTGTTTCGTCTCATTCCCTAGTCATTATTCCTAAGACATGACAAGAAGCTTTCGGGATACCTGCTTGGACACAGGCTATGCAAGATGAGATGTCTGCCTTGGACAAAAATCACACATGGGATGTTTCCTCACTTCCTACAGGAAAGAAAGCTATAGGTTCCCGGTGGGTCTTCTCTGTTAAGCAGAACCAAGATGGTAAGGTGGAACGGTGCAAAGCACGTCTGGTCGCTCAAGGATACACTCAGACTCAGGGAGTTGATTACCATGAGACCTTTGCTCCTGTAGCAAAGATGGACTCCATTCGGGTGTTGTTATCGTGTGATGCTTACCTGGACTGGGACCCCTATCAATTGGACGTGAAGAATGCGTTCCTTCACAGTGAGCTTGATGAAGAGGTGTACATGAAGTTCCCTCCTGGTTTTGTGAAGAAAGGAGCTGAAGGGCTTGTCTGCCGCCTAAGGAAATCCTTATATGGCTTGAAGTAATCACCTAGGGCCTGGTTCGGGAGATTTCTCACGGCTATGCTCAAGTTTGGGTACAAGCAAGCACAATCTGACCATACCATGTTTATCCGGAGACATGAACAGAGGGTTGTGATTCTCGTTGTCTACGCGGATGACATTGTGATTACCGGAAATGACACAGAGGAGATTGTTAATCTTAAGACCCTCCTATCTGCTGAATTTGAAGTGAAAGACTTGGGAAGATTACGATACTTCCTGGGTATCGAGGTAGCTAGATGTGAGCAGGGTATCTTCATATCCCAACGGAAGTATATATTGGATCTCCTAAAGGAGACTGGTATGCTTGGTTGTGTTCCTGCGAACACCCCTATGGAGGAAAATCATAGGATTGAGGAAGATGGTGATGATGATCACACTGATGTATCACGTTATCAAAGATTGGTTGAGAAACTTATATATCTATCCCACACACGCCCTGACATTACGTTTGCGGTCGGTATCCTGAGCAGATATATTTATTCTCTCAGGATCAGACATCTAGAAGCTGCGTATCGCGTGCTACGATATTTGAAGAAAGCCCCTGGTCGTGGTCTCATATTCTCCAAAAACAACAACTCGAAGATTGAAGTTTTTACTGATGCTGGTTGGGCTGGATGCCGTGATGACAGAAAGACCACAACAGGATACTGTTCCTTCGTTGGTGGAAACCTTGTGACATGGCATAGCAAGAAGCAGAATGTGGTGGCTAGATCAAGTGCAGAGACAGAATATCGTGCTATGTCTCAAGACCTATGTGAGGGCCTATGATTGCGTACTGTGTTACAAGATCTGGGTTTCTCCGAGACAGCCCTTTTCTCCTTGTTTTGTGACAATAAGGCTGCTATTAGTATTGCTCATAACCCAGTCCAACATGACAGGACAAAACATGTTGAGGTTGATCGACACTTTATCAAAGATCACTTGAATAAAAAGATGGTGGTCACTCCTTTTGTTCATTCCAAAGATCAACTGACCGATGTGTTTACCAAAAGCTTGGGGTGTGATGTGTTTACCAATGATATTCAAAAGCTTGGGATGAGCGTTGTGGGAGGAGAAGCTGGACATGCATATCGATTTCACGCATTCCTTTATTGTGAATCAAGGCGCGACGGTAAAAAATCTTGAAACTCAAATAGCGCAACTTGCCAAGCTTATTACCGAGCCTTGTAGGGTTGTGACCCCAAGTACACTGCAAACCCTGATGTCATGCTTATGTCTAGTATCACCACTTAGTGCGATAAAAATTATGATTGGCATTGTTGTCGAGCATGATGATATGAGTGCCCTGTAAGATCCCCCTAGAACTTCATAGTGAGAGGCTCTGAAATGCCACCTAAAGAGCAGCATGGTAGGTCAAGGCGGTGGATGACACCCTAAGCTGCCTCGGAGGGTTCGTTCTAAGGCTCCAAAACCAGCCAAAGTCACTTCCTCCTTTTCGCCGTCAATGCTCCCATAGAGTTCATAGGATAGTTATGGTTGTTTAGTAAGTTTACTTGCATCTAAAGCAAAGCCCTTTATGGTTGTTTAGTAAGTTTACTTGCATCTATAGCAAAGCCCTTTACTTGACAAGTTATTGTACAACTGGTTGAATAACAATGAGTGGGAGGGTTTTAAATTCCAGGGAAGGTGGGCTTCAACTAAGTTGGGGGATGGGTAGTGGAGGATGGGTAGTGGGTCTACTACTGGTGGTTTGAAGGGCTTGTGTAGGACAAGGTTGAGGTCGTGGAATATGGGAGGTTCTATTTGGGTGGTGGGGGTCATCGTTCTTGATGATGTAGCAGGAGGCCATGCATGAAGAACCCACACTGGTAGTTGACTGTCATGCCGGGCACATGGGTGACGAGTCCAATGAATTCATATATAGCTATCCAAGGAGCCGGTATGATGGACATCATCAAAAGTTCCACCGCATTGCCCATATAATAGTGATCATAGCGCTTTGATGAATGACTATTTGAGGTATTCCCAGGAGAGATCCAGGGTATTCTAGTGTAGCCAACACATCGAATGGAAGGCAGAGCTTTCAGGACTACATCAATATTCAAGAGATTGATGTGCACTTTTTGAATTCTCTTTTCAGTGTATGTTAAAAAATTGTGTTGCCTCGGTGATCCATCCCATTGGATGGTCTTCACTGAAATTGGGAACCTCCAGTGAGGGGAATATGGGAGGTGGCCTCGACTATGGAGGGACTAGGGAGTGGTCGGAAGATGCTCCGGTGGCACGACCTATAAATGGAGGGAGCACCTGTAAATGGAGAAGACGATCGGGCGTGGATGTGGAGAGCTTGCTTCATTTGGTTGTCGATCCGTTGGAGGTGAGCTTGCATGAAAGCCTCCATCTCCTCATGGGAATCTTGTGGAATAGGGAAATTAGATTGATTGTCTTCCTTTGAGGCCATACTCTTACATATATTTGAGTAAGAGAAAAACCTAAAAACGGGAAAAAGACCAAACCACCCCAATCCGGGATTAATACAATAAAGACGACTTGGAATGAACTAAATATAAATTACAATTCTCTCCCTCAAGTCAGACGGAAGATGTCGGTCATCCCAAGCTTTTGAATATTATCGTTAAACACGCCACACCCCAAGCTTTTGGTGAACAGATCGGCCAGTTGATCTTTGGAATGAACAAAATGAGTGACCACCGTCTTTTTATCCAAGTATCTTTGATAAAGTGTCGATCAACCTCAACATGCTTTGTTCTGTCATGTTGGACTGGGTTATGAGCTATACTAATAGTTGCCTTATTGTCACAGAACAAGGAGAAAGGGGCTGTCTCAAAGAAACTCAGATCTTGTAACACAGCACGCATACTTATACCCTCACATATGCCTTGAGACATAGCACGATATTCTGCCTCAGCACTTGATCTAGACACCACATTCTGCTTCTTACTACCCCACGTCACAAGGTTTCCACCAATGAAGGACAATATCTTGTTGTGGACTTCCTGTCATCACGACATCCAACTCAATCAGCATCAGTAAAAACTTTGATCTTCAAGTTATTGTTTTTGGAGAACAAGAGACCACTGCTAGGAGTTTTCTTCAAATATCGTAGCACGCGATACGCAGCTTCCTGATGTCTGATCCTGGGAGAAAGCATATACCTGCTCAGAATACCGACCGCAAACGTAATATCAGGACGTGTGTGGGATATGTATATAAGTTTCCCAACCAATCTTTGATAACGTGATACATTAGTGTGATCACATCACCATCTCCCTAAATCCTGTGATTTTCCTCCATAGGGGTGTTCGTAGGAACACAACCAAGCATACCAGTCTCCTTTAGGAGATCCAATATATACTTCCGTTGGGATATGAAGATATCCTGCTCAGATCTAGCCACCTCGATACCCAGGAAGTATCGTAATCTTCCCAAGTTTTTCACCTCAAATTCAGCAGATAAGAGGGTCTTAAGATTAACAATCTTCTCTGTGTCATTTCCGGTAATCACAATGTCATCCACATAGATAATGAGAACCACAACCCTCTGTTCATGTCTCCGGATAAACATGGTATGGTCAGATTGTGCTTGCTTGTACTCAAACTTGAACATAGCCGTGAGAAATCTCCCGAACCAGGCCCTAGGTGATTGCTTCAGACCATATGAGGATTTCCTTAGGCGGCAGACAAGCCCTTTGGCTCATTTCTTCACAAAACCATGAGGGAACTTCATGTACACCTCTTCATCAAGCTCACCGTGAAGGAACGCATTCTTCACGTCCAGTTGATGGAGGTTCCAATCCAGGCAAGCATCACACGATAACAACACCCGAATGGAGTCCATCTTTGCTACAGGAGCAAAGGTCTCCTGGTAATCAACTACATGAGTCTGAGTGTATCCTTGAGTGACCAGACGTGCTTTGTACCGTTTCACCTTACCATCTTGGTTCTGCTTAACAGAGAAGACCCACCGGGAACCTATAGTTTTCTTTCCAGGAGGAAGAGAGGAAGCATCCCATATGTGATTTTTGTCCAAGACAGACATCTCATCTTGCATAGCCTGTGTCCAAGCAGTTATCCCCAGAGTTTCCTGCCATGTGTTAGGAATAACGACTAGGGAAAGAGACGAAACAAAAGCCTAATGAATCGGGGTAAGATGATTGTAAGCCACATGATTAGAAATAGGATGTTGCGTACAAGTAGCTTGAGGGATATGCAGATCAGCATCATCAGAATCTGTGTCTGAAGTTGGCATTGGTAGAGGTGGAACTCTAGTAGCCTGTGTACCTGAACGACGATGGTATACGTGGGAAAAGGAGAGATCATAGTAGAGGGACCCGGTACCGGGATAGGGGGTATGGGTATCGGAATGGGAAGTTGTAGGGTAATGGATGGAATGGAAGGGAGAAAAGGAAGAGGAACAGGAGTAACATCCATATCACCACTACTCTCCCCCTGACGAAAAGAGTGAGTCGAAGGCAGAAAATAGGATTCCCCCTCCCGGAAGGTGACATCCATGGTACAAAACATACGCCGGGAAGGGGGTGATAACAACAATACTCTTTGGTGGTAGAAGAATAGCTAAGGAAGACACAACGTTGAGCCTGAGGGTCGACTTTATCACGATGGGGTTGATGAACATGCACAAAACAGACACACCCAATGACACGGGGTGTCAAATGGGAAGTATGAACCACGCCGGTGGTGGAGAGATGAGCTAGAGTAGTAAAGGAAAGGACACGAGAAGGAATGCGGTTGATAAGGTGAGCATCAGTGAGTACCGCATCACCCCAATATGATTTAGGAAGATGCATAGTGACTAGAAGACAACGAGCAACCTCAAGGGGGTGCCGATTTTTACGTTCGCCCACTCCATTTTGAGTAGAGGTGTGAACACACATTTTCTGGTGTATGATACCGTGAGTTGTAAGGTAAGAACCAAAGGCACCAAATTATCACTTCGAAGAACACGAATAAAGGCATCAAATTGGGTTTGCACCATTTTATGAAACGCTTGAAAGCAAGGAAAAACTTCATTTTTCTTTTTCAACAGATAAACTCATGCAGTGCGAGAGAAACAATCAATAAAAGTGACAAACTATCGAAAACCAGCTAAAGATAAAATGGGGGACGACCCCCAAACATCAGAATGTATAACAGCAAAAGGGATGCTACTAGAGGAAGAAAGATGCAAAAAGGTATGTCGCGCATGTTTAGACATATCACATACTTCACATGCAAAGTTCTGAAGAAAAGGTAAAAAAAAAACAGGAAATTATTTTTGCAGATAAACGGAGGACGAATGTCCTAGGCGTAGATGCCAGCGACGAACATGATCAACAGTAACAATGGAACTGCAAAGAGCCTGAGAGGGAAGCTGGGTGTCCAGGTAGTACAAGCCGCCACGGCTCCTACCACTGTCAATGGTCAGCTTCGTACCCAGTTTCTGAAAGACACAAGAGTCAGGAAAAAAGTTACGGAGCAGTTAAGAGATTTAGTAATATTGCTGACAGAGAGTAAATTGCGAGGAAAAGAGGGAACACGAAGAACAGAGGGAAGAGAAATGGACGGAGAACATGAGATGTTGTCTTTGCCCGCAATGGAGGATAAAGAGCCATTTGCAGAAATTACCTTGTCCTTACCAGACAATGAAGTATAAGAGAGAAAACCTGAGGAAGACCCAGCCATGTGGTGTGTAGCGCCGGAGTCGAGCACCTATTCAGAAGGTGAGGCGGTGACTGTATGAGCACTGGGCATAACAATGGTGGCAATGGAAGTAGAGGCTGCAGTGACAAGATCGGACTGAGAATGAAGCAGATGATGAAAGGTATCCAATTCCTGAGATGTGAGAGAGGCTGAAGAGGAACACTGAGACTCATCCATACCGGCGAAGAAGAGTGACGAGAGGTCAAGCAGTAGGAGGCAGAAGGTAACCCGCAAGGACAAATGTCATCTGAAAGCAGAAGGTAACCAGGGGCATCATCGTAACGGCAGCAGACAGACGCAACAGGACTGCTGTAGGCAGAAATAGAGAGGGTTGCTGGCAGTCAGCAGACAGCGACAATGGCAGCGAGGGCTACTGGCAGTCGATAGACAGCGGCAATGGCAGCAGAATTGGAGAAGGAAAGGAAATCAAGGAGGGAGAAGAAGAGGACCGACGACATCATAGAAGGGCGGCGACGACGACCTTCTCAGCAACCGGCGGCGGTGGGAATGCCGCCCGGAGGCCGCATGGAGAGGGTCGAGCGGATCGAGCAGTGGTGTCGAGCGGACCGAGCGGCGGATCGAGCGGAAGCGGCGAGCACGGACGAGCGGGAGCGGAAGCATGCTCTTCTTAGGGTTCACGGCCTCTGATACCATGTGGAATAGGGAAATTAGATTGATTGTCTTCCATTGAGGTCTTAGTCTTACATATACTTGAGTAAGGGAAAAACCTAAAAACTGAAAAAAGACCAAACTACCCCAATCCGGGATTAATACAATAAAGACAACTTGGAATGAACTAAATATAAATTACAACTAATCTAACTAGTCGATTAGGCATTCTCAACATTGCCGATTTGAGTGTTGGTCATCGCTTTTGTGGATGGCCTATACTGTCGGGTGGTGGTGTCCAATGGGAAAGAGGGCCGCAAAGAGGTGTAGCAAATCAGTTATTGCATAGTGGAGGGTAGCATTGGGGCAGTCACACTCCATGACAGTGGGGTGCTCGACGACTCGATCTCTTGATCGATGAAGCTAGGATGCACGCGGGTCATAGTGCAATATGCCCTAACATCCATGGGCATAAATGAAAATATGGAATTATAAAATGCATTGTAAAAATAAATTTGGATAACATGCATCGCTTCGTCCTTACTCGTTGACAATTGGATCATCCCCGCCTCAAGCCGTGTGTAGACTGGTGAAGTGTGGTGCCCCCCACGTGTCCCGCCTCCATAACTATTTGAGTGAAAATATTCTCTATTAATGTTAACAAGTTAAATATGAAAACTTTTAATACCTTATGAGTGTTGAGTGTTATTATTTGCAGGGTGTGAATACCACCTACTTTATATCATCAGGGTGTATATAGAACTAAGTTGAGCGTGCACTTTAACTCTTATGCTATGAAGCACCGATACTTCCTTGAGGGTCACGTACCCGTACCAGATACGCATCTGATACTGGTACGTACCCGATACTCGCGGATACACCTGCTATTCTAGTCTGTAAATACACTTGAACTTTGTAGATTGTTCTGCATATTGTAATAAGAGTATGTTTTTCTGAAGTAAACAAAAGACTTCTGCGTGTCTTTTAGAAAAGAAAAATTGGCCCAAAAATGCAACTAGCGATGCTTGTTTATTATAGTAACAAAATGTACTTTATATTTAAGTATCTTTTTTCATTTAAACTATAAAGAATTTGATTTAAATTTTATTATTTTATTATTTTACTATATATTTAAAGATTAGATGTTTCAAATTGGTACTGTTTCTACTTGTTCAACATGAATTTTTCTATGTTTAATATTTTGCTAACTTGTCTCTAGACGAACCAGAAGTTCAAGATGCGTTAATCTCCAATAATGGGGAAGAAGATGAAGAAAATGATTGATAGACGTCCTTAAATTTGAAATGATTATGAATATTTTTGTTTGAGAACTTCATATTATATTGCATTAACTATGAATTTGTACTTCAATTGATGATTTATGCAGTTATGTTTGATGTTTTATTATTTTGAGAACTTTTAATTACATTTGTGAGATTATATATATATATATATATATATATATATATTTATTTATTATATTTAATACAACGTATCCCGCCGCACTCGTATCCTTCTTTTTTAAATTTTATCGTACCGCCGTACCGGATACGTATCGTACCCAGTACTCGTACCCGTACCGGTGCTTCCTAGCTCTTATGCTTTTCCATGACTCTATCTGGCCCATCTCTGTTCTCACATACACAAGTAAGCCGCAAGCCCTCAACTGCTTTCTCCATCCGTCCAACTCCCTCAGGTATTCTTTATTTCTACTTAACCTATATGCCCAAGTCCCCACATATAAGTGTCCTTCCTTCCTCGAGTATTATTGTTTTAAGAAATCCATCGCTTGCCAAGATTAATCTTTTAGCTCATCTTTTAATTCCCCCTTGAGGAGCATACACACTAACTCCATTTACAATATTCTCGCCAATTATTATCTTAATAACAATTATCCTATCACTAACCCTATTTATGTTCAGTATTTTGTCTTTGAACCCATCATCTGCAAATATTTAAACTCCATTTCTATTAGTAACATTTTAAATACACAATAACTTATAATCACCCCTAATATTTTTGGAATTTTTTCCAATTCCTTTGTCTTTCTAGTTTCTATTTAAATTCTCAAATTCCTTGTAACAAATTTAATCCCAATAATGGACTTCGACAGTCCTTCCTTATTTTCATCACAATCCGATGAATCTGAAGTGCATCTAGAATTCCTAGTCAACTTTTTTTACTATTCACCACAATAGATAAATTTGTGCATGCCTCTTAAGGATTGTGTCGTAGCAGATCTTTTTCTATTTTCACCACAATCATATTAGGCCGTAGCATGTAGCTTATTATGGGGTACAATATCCAACTATACGTATTTGCTTAATACTGTGAATGTGGTAGATAAGTTGGAATTTGAGATTATTTGACGATGGAAAAATGTATGTTCAAATGTGAGACCCCTTTTCATGATTACATCTGTGATCACTAACTCTTCTACATTATTTACAAGCCATCTTCAAGTTCTGATATTTTGTATCAAAGTTAGGTTTCACAATTATTACTTTTGGCACTAGATGTGTTCTTGGTTTAATCAACACTAGAACTGTGCATACATAGTTACTGTGCCATTCATATAACTATTATTGTCTATGGGATAGAGTAGCTAACTATTGACTACATAATTGGCCTACAATGTTGGTCAAGCTGATTGCGATAAGGTTTGTTATAAACTTGTAATGCTAGTGTCAAGAGCTAATGCAATTATTCCTAGGTTTGATAAATTGGTATTTGTTAGTATCTTATATTCCATTTCCTTTAGTGATCTAAACTTTCACCTTTACATTATGACCTTTCTATAATTGCTATACTTTCTTTAGCTTAAATTTGAGCCTGAGTCCTCCTTGACTGTCCAGAACTCTAGACTCTTTCTATAGGAAAATCATACTCTGATTACAGTCTCATAAGGTTGTAAATTTGGCTCTAATATTCAGGATCACTAGAACATTTGATCAGATTTTGGCCCGGATTGAATTCAATATGCCAATTAATGAGCCAAGCTAGGTGGAGATTGAACTTGAATTGAGCCGGCTGACCGGCTTTGTATCGATTTTTTGCCAGCTCGAAATAAAACCAAAGCGCATATGAATGCATGCATACATATGTTTATTACTAAATATATGCATTGACCCATCAATATACATGTACATATACATGTATATATATATTTTCAAAAATATATATGTATATATATGGGTGCATGCTTGTAGATTGGACAAGTAAGTCATCCTAAAGGATTGAAAATGGTGTGAAATTCAATAAATTCTTAGCTTTGTTTGAGCTCTAATTGAATTAATGGAGCCAACTTTGACCCACATTGAGATGGGATTGAGCCAGCTTTTGACCAAACTCATCTAGGCTCGAGTTCATAGATTGCCTTTGAGAATTTCTTGATCTGGAGCGGGATACTCGAGATCTGATCATTCAGGGTACCCCAAGCTATTAGTAGCTTGCAATCTTATGCGCTTAGAAACTTTCATTGTTAATTTGCATGTTCTGGCAGCTTAACTTGTTACTGATATACTTGGTTGATTTATATTGTAGCTTTTCCACTTTGATGTTCATGAAGATGTGCGTACTGTCGCTGATGCCACCATAGAGAAAGATGAGGTATATTTTCATTGAAATTTCTTAGCAATTTTCCTTCTCTTGAATGGCATGAACCTTACAACACCATACTTGTAAATTGTCCATGTATGTATGTCCAATATTTGATGTATAAGTTCATTGATAAAGATGAGCATAATTTCATTAAAATTTCTTAGCAATTTTCCTTCTCTTTTGAATTGGATAAAAACTTCGAACTTCTTAGTTCCACTACAACACATCCATATAGAAAAATGAGGTATTATTTAATTGAAATTTCGTAGCAATTTTCCTTCTTGGAATGGCCTGAATATTATAACTTCTTACTACAGCACTATTCATGTTTTTTTCCTCATATCAATGTTCATATATTTGCTTTGTAGAAGTTCCTCTTTAAGGCTCCTACTCCCAACTTGCCGACAATATTTATTCTCCCTGAAATGAACTAATCGATAATTGATGCAACTTCGGTTGCATCAGGATGCAAAGTCATTAGTGCCTGTTTATGTGTTTTTTTTTATATTCTCGCATTATTTTATTTCTTATTTTATGTACATATTTTTTCATTCCAATTTATTTCAGGATGTTTTGTACCTTACTCCGGATAATTTACTTCACCAACCAATAAGATCATGAATGAGAATACCTAATAATTTTGAAGTAATTTAATCTATAAGGCAAGCAATTAATTCACATTATAATTTGGAGCTTATGGTGGTAAGTGATTAATTCCCCCCAACTAAAATTTCCTACCTAATTAACATTAGCTGTTTGTACAACACCCTTAAAAACTCCGAAGCGGAGCAACTGGAGTCAAACCAATAGGAAGTTCTTCTCCTGTTTGTTCCAACAGTTTCACTCTTCCTTGTATCCACTAAAGTCCTTCGCCTCTCCATCCTCATTAGTCATCACCAGACAAACTCTACGCTTTCGATACTCCAAGGAGGATTGGGGAAAAGAGAGCGAACATAAGTGGAAAAAGAAATCCCAAAAGTAATTCTCAGTTCATCAACTCATTAATAGCTAAAAGCACATGAAAGATCAATAAAACATATACACGGGAAGAAAAATCACTCAACGGATGCAAACGAGATGGACCCCTTGGCATTCTCAGTTTAGTAACTGTAATCATTAACAAATTAGCATTGTCAGTTTTGAATACAAGAACAACAACACTCGAGCCTTTATCCCACTATAGTGGGGTCGGCTATATGGATCCTTTGTCGCCATTGTGCCCTATCTTTAGTAATAATCTCACATTAGCCTAAGTACATCATGTCTTTCCTTATAGTCTCACATTATCCTTTGTCGCCATTGTTTAACATGCTTAGTGACTAAACTCTCACAACGCCTAACATGTGCTTCTAATGGTCTCCTTTGTATGTGTCTGAACCATCTTCGTCGAGTTTCTCGCATCTTCTCTACAATTGGTGCCACTCCTGTCTTATCCCTGATACATTCATTCCTAATTTTATCCAGTCTCGTATGTCCACACATCCACCTAAGCATTCTCATCTCCACAACTCCCATTTTTTGGTCATGTACACAATTCACTGCCCAACACTCAGAACCGTAGAGCATCGCTGGTCTAATTACAGTACGGTAAAACTTGCCTTTAAGTTTTAATGGTACTTTACGATCACATAAGATCTCTGACTCACCTCTCCACTTCAACCAACCTGCTTGGATTCTATGTATCACACCTTTATTTTGTTGTGTCATTCCTTGTTCTGGTCAGATTTCCTAAAATTCGGAGAAGCATAATTTGTTCTCTTTTGATGAGTAATAATATATTTTGCAGTCTCATGCTGGGAAGGTTGTAGAAAGGCACTGGTATGAGAAGAATAAACACATCTTCCCCGCGTCGATATGGGAGGTAAAACTGTTTCCTCATTTTTTTCAAACTGTTACCTCATTTTTTTTGAATGAGTCTACATTTATATTATTTAAGCTGAGAATTTTCACTGTTTTTTTTTGTTTCCTTCGATCAGATATATGATCCGACTCAGAAATGGGAGCGGTACACTATTCATGGGGACTGAACTTTATTATAGGGTCATTTGGAATAGCAAAACTGTTCTTGCAGTAGTTTGTAAGTAAAAATAACAATTATAGAAGTGGATAACTTGCCCAAAATACAATATACTCGCACTTTTTAGATCCGATACTATTGTCAGAGTATGCGCCTCCGTGGAATGCTCACATTTTGCGCGGCCTGTTTCTGGTGGTGATGCCGTTGTCCCATATTTTTATGTCCACGGTGTTCGGTGTTTGGCAGTAGGAGATTCTGTTGTATTATACTTTTATTAGAAAACGTGTTTAGAAAATATTGCTATTATATGTACTCTGAACTTTGAAGTGTAATTTCACTAATATTTATCTAGCCTAGCCTAACTTTTCAATTTTGATTAAATTAAGCACATGAATGATGTATGCTTGCATTTCTTGTAAAAAATTTCCAAATTTGAAAGATAACCCTTATATTATAAATTACCATGAATAATGGATCATTTACAGCACCAGTGATTGTATCATTTACGGCACCAGTGACAGGAGTGGCACCAATTGCAAAGAAGATGCGAGAAGCTCGACTAAGATGGTTTGGACATGTACAAAGAAGACCATTAGAGGCACTTGTTAGGCGTTGTGAGAATTTAGTCACCAGACATGTTAAACGGGGGGAGGGGTAGACCAATAAAGACATAGAATAAGACTATAAGGAAAGACATGATGTACTTAGTCATTAGTGAGATTATGACTAAAGATAGGGCACAATGGCGACAAATGATCCATATAGCCGACCCCACTATAGTGGGATAAAGGCTTGAGTGTTGTTGTCGTTGTAGTTCTTATGGTAAGCATAGCCAAGGCGTTTGCTGTGATTACGCTCCTTAAAAACGAGCGATTTTATAAGTTTTCCGTCTCAAAAATGTGATTGAAGTTTTGCTAATATTGTTTAAATGGCTGTGCGGGTTTTCTGTAACATACATTTGACAATATATCTTGAATCTGGACATGCAAAAACACGTTGATTTTTCATTGGATACTCCATCAAACATCACAAAGGCAGTTTGCTTGGTTTCAAATAGTAATTTTGAATAATGCAACATGCAGCTGCAATGCATAATATAAGCATTTTTTTATGGTATTCACAAAGCTCAAATTTATTTGGGAAGTGATTTTCGTTAGAGATGGAGCTTGAATCTGCTTCTAGCAGAATACTAGAGCTCACACGAGAACTAAATAAGGCTAAAAGCGATTTTCTCCCGGGCGCGCGTTTTTTTTTTCCCGGGCACGCGATTTTCTCCCGGGCGCTCGTTTTTCGCCCGGACGCGCGTTTTTCGTCAGGGCGCGTATTTTTTGCTCGGGCGCACGGTTTTTGCTAGTGCGCACGGTTTCTCTAGAGTGCACGTTTTTCTCCGGGGCACACATTTTTCGCCCGGGTGCGCATTTTTTTTGCCCGGGAGCGCGTTTTTTCGCCCGGACACGTGTTTTTTTCGCCCGAGCGTGTGTTTTTTTGCTCGGGCGCGCTTTTTTTTTTCCCAGCCGTGTGTTTTTCGCCCGGACGCGTGTTCTTTGCCCGAGCGCACGTTTTTTTGCCCGTTCGCGCATTTTTTTCCCGGGCACGCGTTTTTTCTCCCGGGCGCGCATTTTTTCTCCTGAGCGCGCTTTTCTTTGCCCATGCGAAATACGCGCGCCTGGGCGAAAAATGCGCTTGAGCGGAAAATGCGCGCTTGGGCGAAAAACGCGTGCCCGAGCGAAAAAACGCACGCCAGTGCGAAAAATGTGGGGCGGTACGCGCTTCAATATGTTGCCTAATACGCTACTGCGGGGCGGTACGCACTACCGCTGGCGCTAACTCCCAGTCCTATAAAAAAAGTCGCTCCGCCTATTGTTTGGGAATCAAAGAAAACCACAAATCCGTACCTTTTCGTGAGAGCCTTCATCCCAAACGTCCAGAGGTCTCCATACACCAACCTTAAAGATCAAGAGAGGAACTCAAAGGAGGATTCGATCGACGCTCATTCGATGTGAAGGACGAACACATCAACAACGACGAGCTCTTGCGTTCCTTCATCATCTCCTTCAGAGTTTCCTATAGGGAGTTTTATATTGTGAAATCATAGTTTTTCATCTTGTATTCTCTTCGTTATTTTGGTCTCTACTTTGTTTCGTTAGTGGAATTCGCCGCAAGTGTTGGCGACTGGGTCATGCGCGTCTTAGGGAGGAATTCACTGCGGGTGTTGGTCACTAGATCTTGGGTTTAGATCTAGGGGCGGCTTGAGGCCTTATTTAGGGAGAGATAGTGTAGGGCTAACCCGTCCCTGGGAGAAGGGTCGGTATAGAAACAAAAAGAAGTTTTTCATGTACCGCCTTGATTTCTAGCGTTATAGAAATCAATCTTTTTATAATCAACTTCTTTTTTGAAATATAATCATGTCTTTTTTTTGTTTTATCGAATTGATTTTATATCCTATTCTCTAAAATGTTTTGAATAAACTTTTTATTAAAATGTTTTTCTAATAAATTCTAAATTTCATAAAACCCTTATTCACCCCCCTCTCTTCTAAGGGCGTCAATAGATCCAACAAGTAGTATCAGAGGGAGGTTATTCCAAAACGATTTCACCACCGGGAATAATGACGCATCATGATTTCACTTTCAATGAAGGGGAAGGGATTAGTAGACCACCGTTGTTCACCGGACCCGACTATAACTATTGGAGAACTAGGATGTGGTGCTTTTTAATGACCTTAGATTTAGATGTTTGGCTTTGGTAGAACAACGCTACTCCTCCTATAATGGTAGTTTGAGAAATAACTATGGAGAAACCCAAAGATAAATGTGATAACAATGATAAATTACAATGTAAGAATAATGCTAAAGCTATGAATTTCTTGTTTTGTGCTTTGGATAGAACGGAATTTATTCATACTTGTGCATGCGAAACTGCTTTTGATATTTAGAACTAACTCATGAAGGTACTTCGCAGGTCAAGGATTCAAAACTCTTCCAATTGAATCAGAGTACGAAAAATTCTGGATGGATACGGATAGGGACGTGAACACAATGTACACAAGGTTTACAAAAACCGTGAATGCTTCAAGGGTCCTTGGAAAAACTTTTTCCAACGGCGATCTAGTGCGTAAGATACTAAGATCTCTCCCACCACGATTCAACCCAAAGGTGACGGCCATCTCCGAATCGCATGATCTAAGGCAGCTCCAAATTGAGAGCCTCATTCGAAATCTTAAAACCCATGAGTCAAGTTACAACATGAAGAGTACCATCAAGTGCCAAAGAAGAAAGTGTTGGATCTGTAGGCTCCCTTAGAGAGGGGGGGGGGGGTGAATAAGGGTTTTAAAAACTTTAAACTTTAATAGAAGACTTTTGATATTTTTGTCGAAGTAAGTTAAATCAAAAGTAAAGAGAGAATGAAATTAGAAATGAAATCAATTTTATTAAACAAGAAAAAACATGATTATCATTTATAAAATTGATTACAAAATATAATTTCAATGACGCTAGAAATCGAAGCGAATAATATGAAAACCCTTTGTTAGAACACTAGTTTTGGATTTGAGTTAGGATCCATCCATTTGTTTATTTAAAAGGCTAAGAAAATTAAGAGAAGAATGAAATAAATAATAAGCTAAGAAATAATATATATATATAATAGGCTGAGAAATAATAAGAGAAGAAAAATAAATATTATATATTGTTTCTCTGCGTTCGACGAACGGCGAGCTGCCTGCGTTCGAAGAACTCTAGCCGCACTACGTTCGACGAACGACCTTATTTATTCAGCGGTCGACGAAATCCAGCAGTCTCAGCGGTCGACGAAAAGATGCGGTCGATGAATTCGAACGGCGCTCGATGAAATATTATCAGCCGTATAATTTATCAGTTCTGAAATCATTTAAATTTAGAACAACTGTCTCATAATTATTTAGCTGCTCTCAGCTTGACTAAAATGATTCTATATTGTCAGATAAAGAAATATTTGAATACTCTCTATTTATATATTGCTGGCCTTTAAATGATATAGCCATTAAAGCTATTAAATAAATATAAAGCTGACATTTCCAATAACAGCTCTTTTCTCAATATATTCTCTAGCCGTTTGAAAAGTTATTGCAGGCACAGTTGGCTGATATTCAAACATAGAACTGGCAGCAATCGTATAAAAGCCAAGAGAGAGAGAAAAGACATATAGATGATGTGAGACAATGCAATGAGCAGAGAGAAATAGAGAGGCAGGAACCTCCACAGCTCACAGAAAGAAATCAGGAGAAAAGCAAGAAAGAAGAAGCTCTAATTTAGAGAGCAATAGTTTCATTTATTTCTTTCTTGCTAATAAATTTTCTCTACAGATCGTCTCAATCCTGAGACACCTTATCCAGATCACTTGCTCAGGATCACAACTGTAGAAGAAGAAAGGAGTTATCAAATTCCAGAGAAGCAGCTTCCTCACCTGATCATCAACTATATTCAAATCAGGGGGAGCTCTTCAACTTCAAATCAGGATCTTCAAGAGTCTTCTTAGAAAGAGAAGAACACTAAACATTTTCTGTTTTCTTTTATTTCTTCCCATCTTGTACAGGGTTATAACTCCCTTCAAAAGTTAACTCCCGGTGACAGGGCACCTTAGCAAAAACCTGCATCTTGGTTAGAGCACCTTATCAACAGCTCACCTGGTGTGTGGACACCTTATCAAAATCACCTTGGTGTGAGGGCACCTTATCAACAACCTCATAGTGGATTCCTACCAGTGGGTAGAAGAGTAGATGTACCCAGTTGAGGGGAACTACTATAGCTCCTTGTGTCTTCTGTGTTTGATTATTTCGGGTGGTTGTGCTGTTTGTTTTGTGATTACATTTACTTAATTTTTCTGTTTATATAATTCTCACACTGCTTACACTTATATATAATACTATTTTAATTCCGCTATAAAAACTAAGAAAAAGTTTTAATACTCTATTCACCCCCCCTCTAGAGTAACTTAAGATCTAACCTCCACTTTCAATTGGTATCAGAGGGGTGTTTGGTTGTTACAGGCTAACACCTGAACCAACAAAGATTTTCCTTAGATCTATTTTATTTTAGTGTATCATTACTCTGTTTTATAAAAACCTCATGGCACAGAATACAGGTTATGCTAACTCTCCTATGTGCAACTCAAGCAAGCTTGCAGGACCTCCATCAACTCATGATCAAAGGAAGCTACAAAGTGCTAATGCAGAGGCCATGAAGATACTAGTTCAAACCATGTCAAATGACACTCTGTCAAATGTTGAAGACTGCAAATCAGCAATGGACATCCGAAACTCCATTACAAGTATGGTAAATGAATTTTCTTCCACCTCTACAGTCTGTATTTATGATACAGAACCTCCAATTAGTCTAAGTATAGAAGAAGAAAAGAAAGAACAAAAAGCCAGAGCTTTCTGCATGCTAGCCATATATGGCTCATATCAAATCAAAGATGCAGAAGCTGAAGCAGAAAAGGTAAGTGAGGTAAAATCAACTCCCAACTCTACCTCTGATAATTTTAAATCTGTTGATACTTGCATATCTATTTTTAAATTAACATTTACAGATCTAAATAAACCAGACATAGAAATATTGGAGTTAACAGAAATAAATATTTTAACTCCTGAAAATAATAAAATTCAAGAAAATTTGAAAAACTCAAAAGAACAAATTATTTCTTTTAAAAATAAGTCATTTAGGGCTAAAGAAAAAGAAATATTTTATGTTCAGCAAAATCTGTTTAAATTTTCAAATTTATATTTTAATGAAATAAAAAGACAAAAATCTGATGCTTAACATTTTTTTAACTCAAATTATAATTAATTGAATAGCAACTTTAAGATTCATCTGAATTTTCTATCTAAAAAATTTGTCAGATAACTTCACTTTCTTACAGATTACAAAGATAAAATAAAAGACAAAATACAAAATACAAATATCAAACTCCCTATGAGGTAATCTGAAGGAGACGCCGAAGAATCGCTGAAGATCGTAGAAATCCCAGCATGCGTTCTTCGCGTTGAGTTAGCGTGTTGATCCAAGCCTCCTTTGATTCCTCCTTTTGAAATATGAGTGGGAGAAATAGCTCAATAAAAGGAGAGGGGTGAGCTATGAAGGACACAACAAAAGTCAAACTAATGAATTACTTATGAGGCGATGATGCCAACATATCTACATGATTATTAATGTTCAAAATGTTTATGAAGACTATTATACAATGTATTTTAAATTCCAAATAACATTGTTTGTGTAGGCCTTCTACCTCACACGAAAGGAGAAATGGAGGGCAAAAAGTCTTGCAGGCTGCTTGATAGGGGATGAGGAGGGAACCTGTCATCATCAACCCAACAACTAGATAAATACATATGGCAAAACTCATTCATCTTCTTCTATGATCATGCCGCTCAAACTTCAAAATTAAAAATTCACGCCACCAATAATTTTGTCATTTTTATATGTTTTAAAAAGAGACATTATTCATCTCATGCCAGCTCATGGCATGATTTTTAAGCGTCAGTTAATGTAAATTGAAAATTTGTGTTTCCTTGTGAGCTATATTGGCTGGAGGACGAGAGGCTTTGATGTGATTAATTCAAGCGCCATTTGGAGTGGCATTTTTTTTTACTTCGGTGAGTTTGGACAAACGCCATCGTCATAGAATGCATGTTTGACATACAACGATTATGACTGCCACCAAGAAAAGAAAGTTAGTTTTGAGCATAAAAGTGAATGAAGTTCCATGTGTGTGTGTGTGTTTATATATATATATATATATATATATATATATATATATATATATA
This sequence comes from Dactylorhiza incarnata, assembly GCA_033032865.1. Lineage (NCBI taxonomy): Eukaryota > Viridiplantae > Streptophyta > Magnoliopsida > Asparagales > Orchidaceae > Dactylorhiza > Dactylorhiza incarnata. The sequence continues at coordinate 65,621 of JAWHQI010001089.1, read as the reverse complement.
TATATATATTCATATGGTTACAGCTAGAGCTGCATCATGTCGCTTCTTAGTATTTATATCTATAATGCATGTTTGTTGTCTAGATTTTATTTTCCTGAAAATTTTATGTTTGGGTCGTTTACTTAATTGATTTATTAGATTGGTAGTGTCATATTACATTTAATTGCATTTTTTCGCAATTTAATTTATTCGGATTCCCTAATCAATTATCAAATTATAGATAAAAATATGAGCTACGCCTTGACAAAAAATATCAATTATTAAATATGCGCTACGCCCAGACAAAAATTGCTACAAATCGTTGCGTAAGCACCCAAGCTAGTGAGTTCCTTCTCAGCTCTAAGTATCCCATAATTAGTGAATAAAATTTAAATAATTTGCAACGGTCATTTGCGCGGTTGTTAAATACGGAAGATGACCATCGACGGTCAGTCTCCATTTTTCTCCCAGTTCTTGGCTCTGCGGTGAGCGTGAGGCAGAGCGTGAGGGACCATCGACAGGGACGATCTCCGACAACGATGAGCCATCGACAGGGACGATCTCCGAGACGATGAGCCATCGACAGGGACGATCTCCGAGGACGATGAGCCATCGACAGGGACGATCTCCGACGACGATGAGCCATCGACAGGGACGATCTCCGAGGACGATGAGCCATCGACAGGGACGATCTCAGCAAGGAGCCATCGACAGGGACGATCTCAGCAAGGAGCCATCGACAGGGACGATCTCCGAGGACGATGAGCCATCGACAGGGACGATCTCGGCAAGGAGCCATCGAGAGGCACGATCTCGGCAAGGAGCCATCGACAGGGACGATCCTCCGGCAAGAACCCCTGTTTTATGTTGCCCTCCAGCAAGAATCCCTGTTTTATGTTCTCCGACCTCCTAATCTTCGAGCCATCGACAGGTACGATCGCAGATCGCACGCCGGCCTCCGCCCGCCGGACTGGTTGGATTGCATCTCTTAATTCGTAATTGTTTGATGCGATTGTTTGATGCGATCATTTTATGCGGCATTGTGAACCAACGAGACGCTATGCCATCTGAGCAGCATCGGGAAAAGATCAGGAGATTTCTTTCAGCTGTAGATGGAATGGGCTTGCCCAGGTTTACCGGTGTTGATTTAGAACATGTGAGGCGGGTCTTCTCGTAAAATGAGAGAACTTTTTGCATATTGACTTGTGATTTAGATTCAGTATTTATAGGTTTGAACTTCATTTTTTGGTGCAGGGATCTATTTCTGCAGTTGTTGATTGCCTTCTATCTCTCAGGGATCGATTGAATTTAGAGTGCAGCGAAGGGGATGTTCAAGTGGCTTCCATATGTAGAAAACAAGCAAGAGAGAAGCGGATTGCATCTGAAGATTATCGAGATTCTGTGGATGTTTCCAAAGTAGGGGATATTCTCCACTTAGGGAAGATGAGAAGAAAAGTAGTTTCTTAGAGTCAAGGCTGGATCATGTTGTGCATTGTCCCCGCATATCAGGTATCGTGTACTTAATTATTCCCTACTAAAAATGGATTCTTTTGAATCACTAATGACTAGTAGCATCGATAGTCAGGACCGTTATGGTTATCAACCGACTAGTAGCCACCCACTAAGGACTGGCATCAATTCTTTCTTTATCCATTATTTTGTTTGTCTTTCTTTATCGATAGTTAACTGGATTACATCTCAAGCAATTTGTTGGATGGAAGAAATTTTTTATTCCAAGTAGCAGGAGTAGAAATAGAGAAGCAACCCCAGAGTTAGGAGAGGAAGAGAACAACAAAAAAGGAGTTGGAGAAATAGCCATTTCTTTGTTTTGAAATCGTTAGGCGAGATATAGTTTTCAATTTATATCTAGTATCTCTACTGATTCAGGCAATTGCTTTTTTGTTGTAGTGATGATTATTGATTAATAAGTCTATTGATGATGATTCTTTCTCTAATATGAAGAGATTTATTTAATTTTTTTGATCAGATAATATGAGTCCTTTACTAATACAATGCTTATATGTTTATGAAGTAGTATTAGAGTGGGCATATCATTGGTAAAAATTTATCAACAGAAGCTTAGCGGTCTATTACTGGTTGCTTCTGAGTTCTTGTGATTGGCATTAAGTTGCACAATAACCTTATAAAAAGAAATTATTTTTATTCAAATAATTTTTTGCTTATCATCTTAGCTACCCAGCTAATGAAAATTTTCAAATGATACCTAGATTTTTCATCTGTAATATTGCAGGGATCATCAAAAATTGCTTTCTGTATTGGAGGTCCTTATGGTCTCGGTCCACTTGTGCGTAGCCGCGTTGATACAACCATTAGATTGTCCTTACTGGTTTTGAATCATCAGATTGCTTTGTTGGTACTACTGGAGCAACTTTACAGGTAACCTCTGGACTCTTTACAATTTTTCTATAAACTGGAATAAGTACATAATCAAATTCTTCCATGCATGTAGTGTCTTGTTGTTGATGCATTTAATGATGCAGTAGATTACGATATTTAATTTGGATAATCACAACCGAGTTTAAAAACTCAGTAATGTTGTTTTGTACAATTTTAGAGGGCAGGTTTGGAACAATGGTTATGTTGCTTCCATGTTGATTTACAGATAACTTGTTCGAATATTTGAAACAATTTTTCTAGATTTTGAGGTAAGACCTCATATATCAACCCATCCCCAGATCTCGATTTGACAAAGCCTTAGAGATTATATGTAAGTTTTCATTTATAACATTTGGAACATTTGAATGCTATCTATGTATCTATAAAAGTGCCCAAGATAGAGTGTACACCAAGAAAAACAAATACTTACAGGCAGTTGGAGAGCCATAATTATTTTTGGGGTACAATGACATTCCGTCAGGTTTTAAACTGGTATTATTCCGCTTTAAGTTTAGAAGAATTTTTTTGGTATTTATATTACAATGACCGCTCACTCAGTATTGTGATCCTTTCCGTTTGGGACCAAATGGAGGGGTCCATTCAATGGTCCAGATTGATTTTCATTTATCCAAGTGTGTGAAATATTTTGGCTATATGAAAAATAAAAAAAGGATAGGATCACTATACCCGTCTGATGAGGCGAGAATAAATCTGCACCGCGAAATTGATAGTATCCATTTGAGTCCAAATGGAGAGGATCCCAATTCGCTTACTCAGCCCTCTATTTTTGTCAAGTCATCTGATTATGGAAATTGACCTCATTATAATTATGTTTTTAATCTAAGTTCATAAATAATAAAATGTTTAACCTCCGGTGTGATATTCTAGGACAATTCTAAACAAATGAATTTTAGATCAAAATTGCTTCGATATTATCAAACTTGCTTTGATATCTAGCTGGTGTAAACCGAAAACGAATACTTTGTTAAATCTTGTAAAAAAACACCACTTTTAAATCACTCAAATAGCTAGAATGTCATATTCATCCAGCTTCTCTCAATCCTAATCCATCCGTTGGATGTCATCAGTAGAATTGAAAAGATATTTAATTGTTTCTTTTGGAGTTCCAAAAATAATTCTATAAAATATTGACCGACAATTTGGGATAAATTTTTCTTTCCCATTTAGGAGAAGAGTCCATGCTTTCAAAAGGTCAACAATCTTTCCCATGCTTTCTCTGTCAAGCTTCAGCAGAAATTTAAGAAAACATTGTAGCTACTCTATTTCCTTTTTGCTTAAAAAAATACTGCAAAAGCTCATACCACCTCACCATTCATATTAAAAATAAATTCTCTTTTACCTGGAGAAGGTTCTGCAAGATTAATAACGCTACAGAAAAATTCATCGCTTTGGATTTTAACTCAGGTAGCTTTTCACACTGGTTTGATAATTTGTATGGGTGATCCTTCCTTCCGTTCATCTTTCTAGTTCTTCCTTTCACCAACTCTAAAGTTAATAACTTCTTCCTTGGTGATATTTAGGATAGAGACGCACTTATCATCACCTTAGACACTCTTTGGGCCAATATTACTGCTTTATTTTTCAATTCTGTCCGATGTCTGTTATATTATCTTTAAACATGACTTTTATAACACTTTTAATATTAAAGTTGTTTGGTTTGGGAGTATATTCATTCTCATCAGAACCTCTCTCAAGATGGTTCTAGAGTAAAAAATGAATAAATATTTCTTTAAAAATTTATTTTTTATTGATGGTATGAAATATAATTGGCTATAGTGGGCTTGGTGCAACCGATGTTATCATTGAAGTGGGCAATGAGAAGGTGAAGATCATCATCAAAATTGGAGCTGAAACAGGCACTTGTAGAGTTTGAATTTTAGGGGACTGGACTTGCTTAGGAACCGAATAAGATGCCACATAGGAAGAGTAGGTGTAGGATGAGCAGGTGTAGGAATGGTAGGCAGAGGAATGTGAGATGTGGTAATGTGAGAAGGGTCAATGATAGGAAGGGGAATATTGAGAGTTTCACAACTCCTGTCATCAACACCTTGTGTCTCCCCCTGACAAGAACCAAAGTAAGACTCCCTCTCACAAAATGTAACATATAACATGCAGAAGAAACAACGGGAAGGAGGGTGATAACATTAATATCCCTTGGTAGTGGAAGGGCATGTAGGAAAGATACATTTTTGAGAGAGGGCTTCTAATTTGTCACGATATAGTGGATGAACGTGAACAAAACAAACACACCTAATATACGAGGGAAAAGATGAGAAGTGTGAACAGAGTATTTAATTGATAGTCAGATCCTGAAAAACACAAATATTAGGAAAAAAAAGTTACAAAACAGTTAAATGAATTAGTAATGTGATTAATTGAGAGAAAATGATGGAACATGCAACATGTATGAGAGAGATATGACAAAAGAACCGGGAACTGTTCCTTTGCCAGCAATAGGTGAAAAGGAATCATTAACCACAATAATTGAGGACAATTCAGTCATATGGTCGGTGACATCAGAGTATATGATTCATTCAAATCTAGATGTAGATGCATGGGCACTCGAGGTACCTCATGTGGCAAAGGAAGCTAAGGAGTCAACGACCAAAGAGACTGGGTGAGAACGCAACATATGACGAGTGACTCCAACTTCTCAATAGAATGACCCATGATGTAGTATCCTCATATAGCTCGGTGGCATTGGAAGCATACTGAGAACGAGAACCTGACTATCGTCCGCCTTCGCGGTTACTGCCTCGACCACGACCATCTGTCCCAGCTACCAGGTGGAGTAAGATGAGGATTTAGATGATAGCAAAACTCCCGAGCATGGACTTTCCTCTCTTAATGACCACACTAAGAGGAGAAGTAGTAGTGTTGGGTGGCCCATGGCCGATCCCAGTAAGAACGGATTATTCGTAGTTACGGTGGAGTTAAGAGAGCGGCGGTGGTCCTCATGACTCATGATAATACAAATGCTTCTCAAAGAGAGGGAAGAGGCTCACGATGATGGACATGATTATGAACGGTGTCGAACTTCATGTTGAGGCCCATGAGGAAGATATGGAGCCAAAAACGGCATTTTTCCTTCTGATTGACAGCATCCACATTGCATGTTGGAATTGTTGGAGTCCGTGACGTAGGAGCGCATCAAAGGTTATTTGTCAATATAATATGAACCTATGAGGTGCATTAAAAATGTATTGGAATAAGAAAAATAATCGTGCTGGGTTTAATTTAAGTTTGATCTTAATTTAACCTTAGTCCCAAAATATATTAACGGCTAATAATAAATTTGGGATTAATTAATTTTGAAATTATAATTTTGGTTTTGACTGAAGAGACACCATTTGATTTTAATTCAGAAAGGTGCAACCAAAATGTCATAATAACTCTCCATTTAATGTTTTCGAACACACTCTAAATGCATAAAAAAGGCAGTTTTGGGAAAAATCGTCATATATAGCTCATCATAATAGTTAACCTTATGCAAGTTCTTTAGAACTCCCTTACTTTTTCTTGATCATATATAGCTCATCATTTTTTCACTATGCTAGTCTAATATTTTTTCACTATGCTAGTCATATATAGCTCATCATAATAGTAAGATTTCTTCATAGAAGTAAGTGGTTGGTGGATGAAATTAAGAGGTGAAATTGGGGGTTTTTTAGAGAGAGATCCTTTCTCTCTCTAAAGAAATTATAAGTTCACTATCTTATGCCATCTAAGAAGAAAGCTAGAGATATGGTATTAAATGGCAGGTTGAAGGAGCTAGCTAGATAACTAATATAGAAGAAATCTGCACGAGTTTTCTATGCTTGTTTTTTGTTTGTATTAGAAACAATATTCCTCTTGTTTGCTAAGAAAATGCATGATGATTCTTCGCCTGCAGGATCAAATATTTACTCAGTAGTATTGATAGCACTTGCATGCTCTATTCAATTTGAAGCATGCTTATGGAAGTAGGAATAAGATTGTGTAAAATTATTAAATTACTTAAATCAATTAAATGTATAACTAGAAGAAAAGTGTAGAGTTTGAAAATTCACGAGATGAATAAAAAACAAGTGATGAGGTCATTTTGGAAAAAGTTATTGGTTTAGATGTTTAATTATGATTGCACTTACAATCATCAATTGCTTATCAAGCTGATTATTAATCTCTTCCACACTTTCTCATTTGTGGATGAATTGATAAGTCCAAAATTGTAACATTAGACAGAGATTTTATTTCATTTTATAATTCCTTATTTATTATTATCATATAGAATAATATTTTTTTTATGTTGTATGTATTCCTTAAATTTGACTAGGCTTCTTAATTCTCACACACACAAACACACATACAAGGTTCGGACAATCAACTAGGTAAATTTTGTAAGCAGATTGGAGATAAAATGTCGGGATCATTACTGACAATCTACTTAACATCCCCTCCCCTCTGCCCCCTCCCCATGTCGCCCACCTCCCATCCGTCTAACTCAGAACTATTAAATAATCTTACTAATGCAATAAAATGTCGAATATTGTTAAATATTTTAACGAAGTAATATTGTCTCCTGAGTTTAGTGTTGTATAAAATAATTTATAATATATAATATTTATAAATGATAAAACTAAACTAAACTAACAGACAACATGAACAATGCAAACATGGTAGATCTCCTCCTTCATCCTCATCTCTTTCTTCTTCTTCATCTCATCATCTTCATCTTCATCTCATCTTCTTCATCTTCATCATCTTCATCTTCTTCATCTTCTTCTTGAAGATCTTCTTCATCATCTTCTTCTTCTTCATCTTCATCTTCATCTTCTTCTTCATCTTCATCTTCTTCATCTTCATCTTCTTCTTCATCTTCATCGTCTTCATCTTCATCTTCATCTCCTTCTTCATCTCATCTTCTTCATCTTCACCTTCTTCATCTTCATCATCTTTTTCTTCATCTTCATCATCATCTTCTTCTTCATCATCATCTTCTTCATCTTCATCATCATCTTCTTCTTCATCATCATCTTCTTCATCTTCATCTTCTTCATCTTCAACATCTTCTTCATCTTCATCTTCTTCTTCTTCTTCTTCTTCATCTTCTTCTTCTTCATCTTCTTCATCTTCTTCATCTTCTTCATCTTCTTTTTTTTAATATTTTTCATCTCTTCATCTTCATCTTCTTCTTCATCTTCTTCATCTTCTTCTTCTTCTTCTTCTTCTTCTTCATCTTCTTCTTCTTCTTCATCTTCTTCTTCTTCATCTTCTTCTTCTTCCTACTTCTCCCTACTTCTTCATCTTCTTCAATTAAATGTATAACTAGAAGAAAAATGTAGAGTTTGAAAATTCACGAGATGAATAAAAAACAAGTGATGAGGTCATTTTGGAAAAAGTTATTGGTTTAGATGTTTAATTATGATTGCACTTACAATCATCAATTGCTTATCAAACTGATTATATAATATTTATAAATGATAAAACTAAACTAAACTAACAGACAACATGAACAATGCAAACATGGTAGATCTCCTCCTTCATCTTCATCTCTTTCTTCTTCTTCATCTCATCATCTTCATCTTCATCTCATCTTCTTCATCTTCATCATCTTCATCTTCTTCTTGAAGATCTTCTTCATCATCTTCTTCTTCTTCATCTTCATCTTCATCTTCTTCTTCATCTTCATCTTCTTCATCTTCATCTTCTTCTTCATCTTCATCGTCTTCATCTTCATCTTCATCTCCTTCTTCATCTCATCTTCTTCATCTTCACCTTCTTCATCTTCATCATCTTTTTCTTCATCTTCATCTTCATCTTCTTCTTCATCATCATCTTCTTCATCTTCATCATCATCTTCTTCTTCATCATCATCTTCTTCATCTTCATCTTCTTCATCTTCAACATCTTCTTCATCTTCATCTTCTTCATCTTCTTCTTCTTCATCTTCTTCTTCTTCATCTTCTTCATCTTCTTCATCTTCTTTTTCTTAATATTTTTCATCTCTTCATCTTCATCTTCATCTTCTTCTTCTTCTTCTTCTTCTTCTTCTTCTTCTTCTTCTTCTTCTTCTTCTTCTTCTTCTTCTTCATCTTCTTCTTCTTCTTCATCTTCTTCTTCTTCCTACTTCTCCCTACTTCTTCTTCTTCTTCTTCTTCTTCCTACTTCTTCTTCCTACTCCTTCTTCTCCACCTCCTTCTTCTCCTTCTTCTCCTTCTTCTCCTTCTTCTCCTTTTTCTTCTTCTTCTTCTCTTCCTTCTCCTCCTCCTCCTCATTCTTCTTCTCCATCATCTTCTTCTTCTCCACTTTCTTCTTCTTCTTCTTCTTCTCCTTCTCCTTCTTCTTCTCCTCCTCCTCCTCCTCCTCCTCCTCCTTCTTCTTCTTCTTCTTCTTCTTCTCCTTCTTCCCTTTCTTCTTCTACTTCTCCCTTCTTCTTCCCCTTCCCCTTCTCCTTCTCCTCCTCCTTCTTCTTATCTTTCTTCTTCTTCTCCTCCTTCTTCCCCTCCTCTTTCTTCTCCGCCTCCTCCTCCTCCTCCTCCTGCTCCACCTCCTTCTTCTCATTCTTCTCGTTCTGCTCCTTCTTCTTCCTCTTCTTCTTCTTCTTATTCTTCTCCTCCTCCTTCTCCTCCTCCCCCTCATCCCACTCCTTCTCTTTAGTTTCATCCGGGCGGCTCCAGTGAAAAAGAGTTTTCAAATGTATTCGTTTTTTAGGATCACAATTTCTTACTGCTATATCACTACCGGTCGTGTTAGTGGTGATATCCTAATTTGTCTACCTCACCCACTCACCAAGGCATAACAAAAGAAACTCTTGCCAATGCCAAGAGGGACCACCGTCAACATTGAAAGACAAGTAGTGCTTCAAAGACTACTTTCTTTCTTCTTTCACCAATTTCTCTCTAAATAGAAGACCGAAATTCTACCTATATATTAGTCAGAGTTGCCTCCAACACCACCTAGGATGCCTTCGCCGCCTTGGACACCTACGCCGGCCCTTGGACTCTTCTGCTACCTGGGCGCCTCCGCCGCCTCTGACGTTGCCTCCGTCTCTTTGGACATGCCCCCTCCCCACCCCTCTGTCATGCCCCACACCCACCCCTCCGTCGTGCCCCACACCCACCCCTCCGTCGTGCCCCACACCCACCCCTCCGTCATACCCCACACCCACCTCTTCGTCGTGCCACCCTCCATCATGCCCCCTCCCCTCAATCGTTATACCCCTTCCCCCACCTCTCCATCGTGCCCCCGACCCCCTCCGTCGTGCCCCTGACAACTCCGTCGTGCTCCCCTTCCGTCGTGCTCCCCACTTCCGTCATACCCCCTCCCGTCCGTCGTGGCCCCCCTCCCCGCCGTCGTGACCCACCTCCGTCGTGCCCCCTCTCCCTCCGCAGGGTCCCCCCTCCTCTCCGACATACCCCCCTCTGCTGGCCCCCCACCCCTTCTCCTCCTCCTCCTACTCCTCCTTCTTCTCCTCCTCCTCATACTCCTCCTTCTTCTCCTTCTCCTTATTCTCCTCCTCATTCTTCTTCTCCTTCTCCTCCTCCTCCTCCTCTTCCTCCTCCTCCTTCTTCTTCTTCTTCTTCTTCTTCTCCTTCTCCTCCTCCTTCGTGCCCCAGCCCACCCCTCTGTCGTACCCTACACCCACCCCTTCGTCGTGCCCCCTCCATCATGCCCCTCCCATCTGTCATTATACCCCTTCCCCACCCCTCCATCGTGCCCCCGACTCCCTCCGTCGTGGCCCCAACCCCCTCCGTCGTGCCCCCGACAACTCCGTCGTGCCCCCGACCCCTCTGTCGTGCCCCCGACCCCTCCGTCGTGCTCCCGACAACTCCGTCGTGCCCCCGACCCCTCCGTCGTGCTCCCCTTCCGTCGTGTTCCCCACTTCCGTTCTACCCACTCCCGTTCGTCGTGCCCCCCTCCCCCTCCGCCGGGACCCCCCTCCTCTCCGACATACCCCCTCTGCTGGGCCCCCACCCCTTCTCCTCCTCCTCCTACTCCTCCTTCTTCTCCTTCTCCTTATTCTCCTTCTCCTTATTCTCCGTATTCTTCTTCTCCTTCTCCTCCTCCTCATCCTCCTCCTTCTTCTTCTTCTCCTTCTTCTTCTTCTTCTCCTCCTCCTCCTCCTCCTCCTCCTCCTTCTCCTTCTTCTCGTTCTTCTTCTTCTCATTCTTCTTCTTCTCGTTCTTCTTCTTCGAAGTCTTTCTCCTTCTCCTCCTCCTCCTTCTCCTTCTCCTCCTCCTCCTCCTCCTCCTCCTTCTTCTTCTTCTTCTTCTTCTTCTTCTTCTTCTTCTTTTCCTTCTTCTTCTCCGAAGTCCTTCTCCCTCTCCTCCTCCTCCTCCTCCTCCTCCTTCTCCTCCTACTCCTTCTCCAGCTCCTTCTCCTTCTTCTCCTCCTTCTCCTGCTCCTCCTTTTCCTTCTCCTTCGTCTCCAGTTCCATCTCCTTCTTCTCCTGCTCCTTCTCCTCCTCCTTCTCCTGCTCCTCTTTCTTTTCATGCTTCTCTTGCTCCTTCTCCCCCTTCTCCTTCTTCTTCACTTCTTCTTCTCCACCATCTCCTTCTCCTTCTGCTTCTTCTTCTCCTTCTGCTTCTCCTTCTGCTTCTTCTTCTGCTTCTTATTCTCCTTCTTCTTATCTCCTTCTTCAGAGTCTTCTTCTTCGGAGTCGTCTTCTTCTCCGAAGTTTTCTTCTTCTTATCATTCTTCTTCTTCTTCAGAGTCTTCTTCTCCGGAGACTTCTTCTTCAGAGTCTTCTTCTTCTTCTCTGGAGTTTTCTTCTTTTTCCTCTTCTTCGGAGTCTTCTTCTTCTTCAGAGTCTTCTTCTTCTTTGAAGTCTTCTTCTTCTTGAAGATCTTCTTCATCTTCTTCATCTTCTTCATCATCTTCATCATCTTCTTCATCATCTTCTTCATCTTCTTCATCATCTTCTTCTTCTTCATCTTCATCTTCTTCTTCTTCATCTTCTTCTTCTTCATCTTCATCTTCTTCATCTTCTTCATCTTCATCGTCTTCATCTTCATCTTCATCTTCATCTTCTTCATCTTCTTCTTCATCTTCATCGTCTTCATCTTCATCTTCATCTTCTTCATCTTCATCATCTTCTTCTTCATCTTCATCTTCTTCTTCTTCTTCATCATCATCTTCTTCTTCATCTTCATCATCTTCATCTTCTTCATCTTCTTCATCTTCATCTTCTTCTTCATCTTCTTCATCTTCTTCTTCTTCTTCATCTTCTTCTTCATCTTCATCTTCTTTTTCTTAATCTTTATCATCTCTTCATCTTCATCTTCTTCTTCATCTTCTTCTTCTTCTTCTTCATCATCTTCTTCTTCATCTTCTTCATCATCTTCTTCTTCTTCCTACTTCTTTCTACTTCTTCTTCCTACTTCTTCTTCCCACTCCTTCCTACTCCTTCTCCTTCTTCTCCTCCACCTCCTTCTTCTTCTTCTTCTCCTTCTTCTCCGTTTTCTTCTTCTTCTCTTCCTTCTTCTCCTCCTCCTTCTTCTTCTCCATCATCTTCTTCTTCTCCTCTTTCTCCTCCTTCTTCTTCTTCTCCTTCTTCTTCTTCTCCTCTTCCTTCTCCCCCTCCTCCTCCTCCTTCTTCTTCTCCTTCTTCCCTTTCTTCTTCTACTTCTCCCTTCTTCTTCCCCTTCCCCTTCTCCTTCTCCTTTCCCTTCTCCCCCTCCTTCTCCTTATCTTTCTTCTTCTCCCCCTTCCTCTCCTCCTCTTTCTTCTCCGCCTCCTCCTCCTGCTCCTCCTCCATCTTCTCGTTCTTCTCCTTCTGCTCCTTCTTCTTCTTCTTCTTCTTCTCCTCCTTCTCCTCCTCCCTCCCCCTCCTCCTACTTCTCTTTAGTTCAATGCGGTCGGCTCCAGTGAAAAAGAGTTTTCAAATGCATTCGTTTTTTAGGATCACAATTTCTTACTGCTATATCACTATCGATCGTGCCAGTGGTGATATCCTAATTTGGCTACATCCTCCACTCACCAAGGCATAACATAAGAAACTCTTGCCAATGCCAAGAGGGACCATCAGCATTGAAAGACAAGGTAGTGCTTCAAAGACTACTTTCTTTCTTCTTTCACCAATTTCTCTCTAAATGGAAGACCTGAATTCTACCTATATATTATTTAGAGTTGCCTCCAACACCACCTAGGATGCCTTCACCGCCTTGGACACATATGCCGACCCTTGGACTCTTCTGCCGCCTGGGCGCCTCCGCCGCCTCTGAAGTTGCCTCCGTCGCTTTGGACATGCCCCCTCCGCACCCCTCCGTCGTGCCCCACACCCACCCCTCCGCCGTACCCCACACTCACCCCTTCGTCGTGCCCCCCTTCCATCATGCCCCCTTCCCTCTGTCGTTATAACCCTTCCCCCACCCCTCCATCGTTCCTCCGACCCCCTCCGTCGTGCCCCCGACAACTCCGTCGTGCCCCCGACCCCTCCGTCGTGCTCCCCTTCCATCGTGCTCCCCACTTCCATCATACCCCCTCTCGTCCGCCGTGGCCCCCTCCCGCCGTCGTGCCCCACCTCCGTCTTGCCCCCTCTCCCTCCGCCGGGTCCCCCCTCCTCTCCGACATTCCCCCCTCTGTTGGGCCCCCACCCCTTCTCCTCCTTCTCATTCTCCTCCTTCTTCTCCTTGTTCTCCTTCTCCTTATTCTCCTCCTCATTCTTCTTCTTCTTCTCCTTCTCCTCCTCCTCCTCCTTCTTCTCCTTCTTCTTCTTCTTCTCCTCCTCCTCTTTCTCCTCCTCCTTCTCCTTCTTCTCCTTCTTCTTCTTTTTCTTCTTCTTCTCCGAAGTCCTCCTCCTGCTCCTCCTCCTTCTTCTTCTTCTTCTTCTTCTTCTTCTTCTTCTTCTTCTTCTCCAGCTCCTTCTCCTCCTTCTCCTTCTCCAGCTCCTTCTCCTTCTTCTCCTCCTACTTCTACTTCTCCTTCTCCATCTCCATCTTCTCCAGTTCCCTCTCTTTCTTCTCTTGCTCCTCTTTCTTCTCATGCTTCTTTGCTTCTTCTTCTTCTTCTTCTTCTTCTTCTTCTTCTTCTTCTTCTGCTTCTCCACCATCTCGCTCTCCTTCTGCTTCTTCTCCATCTTCTTCTCCTTCTTTTCTTTTCCTCCTCCTGCTTCTCCTTCTTCTTCTTCTTCTTCTTATTCTCCTTCTTCTTCTTCTTCTTCTTCTTCTTCTTCTTCTTCTAGTTCTTCTTTTTTCTCCTTCTGTTTTTCTTCTCCTTCTGCTTCTCCTTCTTCTCCTTCTTCTCCTTCTCCTTTTCCTTCTTCTTCTTTTCCTTCTTCTCATTCTTCTTCTTCTCCTTCTCCTTCTGCTTCTCCTTCTTCTCCTCCTTCTCCTTCTTCTTCTCCTCCTTCTCATTCTCCTTCTTCTTCTCCTTCTCCGTTTTCTTCTTCTCCTCCTTCTCCTTCTTCTCCCGCTTATCCTCCTCCTTCCCATTCTTCTCCTTCTTCTTCTTTTGCTTCTCGTTCTTCTCCTTCTTCTTCTTCTTCTCCTTCTTCTCTTTTTCCTCCTGCTCCTTCTTCTTCTTCTTCTCCTCCTCCTTCTTCTACTCCTGCTTCTTCTCCTCCTAATTCTTCTCCTGCTCCTTTCCCTTCTTCTCTGTTTCCTTCCCCTTTTTCTTCTTCTTCTTCTTCTTCTTCTCCTTCTCTCCTTCTTCTCCTCCTTCTCCTTCTTCTCCTCCTCCTCTTTCTCCTTCTCGCTCTCCTTCTCTTTCTTTTCCTTCTCCCCCTTCTTCTCCTTCTTCTCCTTCTTCTTCTCCTTCTTCTTCTCCCGCTTCTCCTTCTTATCCTTCTTCTCCTCCTCCTCCTTCTCCTCCTCCTCTTTCTCCTTCTTCTTCTTCCTATTCTTCTCCTTCTTCTTCCTCTTCTGCCTCTTCTTCTTCCTTCTTCGTCTCATCCTTCTTCTGAATCTTCTCCTACTTTTTCTGCTTCTCCTCCTTCTGCTTCCTCTTCTGCTTCATCTCCTTCTTCTTTTGCTTATTCTTCTACTTCTTTTTCTTCTCTTTCTCCTCCTTGTCCTTCTTCTCCTTCTTCTTCTACTTCTTCTTCTTCTGTTGCTTCTTCTTCTTCTTCTCCTCCTTCTTCTCCTCCTTCTGTGTCTCCTTCGCATTCTGCTTCTCTTTCTCCCTCGTCTCCTTCTCCTTCTTCTTCTTCTTCTTCTTCTTCTTCTTCTTCTTCTTCTGCTTCTTCTTCTCCTTCTTCTCCTGCTTCTCCTCCTTCTGCTTCTTCTCTTTCCGCTTCTTCTGCTTCTCCTTCTCCTTCTGCTTCTTCTTCTCCTTCTCCTTTTCCTTCTTCTCTTTCTGCTTCTTTTTCTCCTTCTCCTTCTTCTTCTCCTCCCTCCCCTTCTCCTTCTTCTTCTCCTCCTATGTCTCCTTCTTCTCCTTCTTCTTCTCCTTCTCCTTATTCTTCTTCTCCTTATTCTTCTCCTCTCCTTCTCCTACTTCTCCTCTTCTTCTCCTTCTCTTTCTCCTTCTTCTCCTTCTCCTTCTCCTCCTTCTTATTCTCCTTCTCTTCTCCTTCTCCTCCACCTCCTTCTCATTCTTCTTATTCTTCTTCTCATCCTCCTTCTTCTCCCTGTCCTTCTTCTTATCCTGAGTCTTTTTCGAAGTCTTCATCTTCGAAGTCTCCTTTTGAGTCTTCTTCGAAGTCTTCAAAGTTATCTTCTTCTTCAGAGTCTTCTTCTTCTTCTTTAGAGTCTTCTTTTTCTTTGGAGTCTTCTTCTTCTTCAGAGTCTTCTTCTTTTTTGAAGTCTTCTTCTTCTTCAGAGTTTTATTTTTCTTCTTCGAATTCTTCTTCTTCTTCTTCGTAGACTCCTTCTTTGGCGTTTTCTTCTTCTTCTTCTTCAGAATCTTCTTCTTCAGAGTCTTCTTCTTCGGAGTCGTCTTCTTCTCCGAAGTTTTCTTCTTCTTATCATTCTTCTTCTTTAGAGTCTTCTTCTTCGGAGTCTTCTTCTTCTTCTCTGGAGTTTTCTTCTTTTTCTTCTTATTTGGAGTCTTCTTCTTCTTCTTCAGAGTCTTCTTCTTCTTCTTCTTCGAAGTCTTTTTCTTCTTCAGAGTCTTCTTCTTCGGAGTTTTCTTCTTTTTCTTCTTATTCGGAGTCTTCTTCTTCGAAGTCTGCCTACCCGCATGAACCCATTAGCGGAAACCTTGCCCCGCTATTGTGCTACTTTTGACCGGGTATGGAAGAAGAAGGCTCTCTTCTTCTTTAGAGTCTTCTTCTTCTTTGGAGTTTTCTTCTTCTTCTTCTTCGGAGTCAGAGTCTTCTTCTTTGGAGTCTTCTTCTTCTTCAGAGTCTTCTTTTTCTTCTTCTTCGGAGTCTTCTTTTTCTTCTTCTTCGGAGTCTTCTTCAGAGTCTTCTTCTTCATAGTATTCTTCTTCTTTGAAGTCTTCTTCTTCAGAGTCTTCTTCTTCTTCTTCTCTAGAGTCTTCTTCTTTGGTGACTTCTTCTTCAGAGTCTTAGTAGTCTTCTTCTTTGGAGTCTTCTCCTCCTCCTCCTCCTCCTTCTCCTCCTTCTCTCCTTCTTCTTCTTCATGTTTTTCTTCTTCTTCTCCATCTCCTCCTTCTTCTCCTCCTTCTTCTCCTCCTTCTTCTTCTCCTTCTTCTCCTTCTTCTCCTCCTTCTTGTTCTTCTTCTTCTTCATCATCTCCTTCTTCTCGTCCTTCTGCTTCTGCTTCTCCTCCTCCTCCCCCTTCTCCTTCTCCTTCAACTTCTTCTCATTCTCTCTCCTTCTCCTAAACCCTTCTTCTTCTTCTCCTTCTTCTCCTCCTTCTGCTTGTTCTCCATCTTCTCCTCCTTCTGCTTGTTCTCCATCTTCTCCTTATCCCTATTCTTCTACTTCTCCTTCTTCTTCTCCTTATCCCTATTCTTCTACTTCTCCTTCTACTCCTTCTCCTTCTTCTTCTCCTCCTTCTCCTTCTTCTTCTCCTCCTTCTCATTCTCCTTCTTCTCCTTCTTCTTCTGAGTCTTCTTTGGAGCCTTCAGAGTCTTCTTCGGAGTCTTCTTCTTCGGAGTCTTCTTCTTCGGAGACTTCTTCAGAGTCTGCTTCTTCTTATTCAGAGTCTACTTCTTCTTCCGAGTCTTCTTCTTCTTTCGAGTCTTCTTCTTCTTTCGAGTCTTCTTCTTCTTCAGAGTCTTCTTCTTCTTCAGAGTCTTCTTCTTCTTCAGAGTCTTCTTCTTCTTCTTCAGAGTCTTCTTCTTCTTTGGAGTCTTCTTCTTCTTCAGATTCTTCTTCTTATTTGGATTCTTCTTCTTCTTCTTCAGGGTGTTCTTCTTCTTCGGAGTCTTCTTCTTCTTCAGAGTCTTCTTCCTCTTCTTCTTATTCAGAGTCTTCTTCTTCTTCTTCGGAGTCTTCTTCTTCTTCGGAGTCTTCTTCTTCTTCATAGTTCTTCTTCTTCAGTCTCCTTCTTCTGAGTCTTCTTCTTTGGAGTCTTTTTCTTTGGAGTCTTCTTCTTCTACAGAGTCTTTTTCTTCTCCTTCAGATTCTTCTTCTTTTTCGGAGTCTTGTTCTTGTTCAGAGTTTTCTTCTTCTTCGGAGTCTTCTTCTTCGTAGTCTTCTTCTTCAGAGTCTTCTTCTTCTTCTTCGGAGTTTTCTTCGAAGTCTTCTTCTTCTTCGGAGTCTTCTTCTTCAGAGTTCTCTTCTTCAGAGTCCAATAACTTCTTCTTCTTCGGAGTCTTTGGAGTCTTCTTCTTCGGAGTCTTCGGAGTTTTTGGAGTCTTCTTCTTCTTCTTCTGAGTCTTCTTCTTTAGAGTCTTCTTCTTCTTCTTCTTATTTTTCTTCTTCTTCGAAGTCTTCTTCTTCAGAGTATTCTTCTTCGGAGTCTTCTTCTTCGGAGTCTTTGGAGTCTTCGTCAGAGTCTTTTCCTTCTTCTTCGAAGTCTTCTTCTTCTTCGGAGACTTCTTCTTCTTCGGAGTCTTCTTCATCTTCAGAGTCTTCTTCTTCGGAGTCTTTTTTTCTTCGGAGTCTTCTTCTTTGGAGTCTTCTTCTTTTTTAGAGTCTTCTTCTTTTTCTTCTTCTTCAGTCTTCTTCTTCATGAGAGTCTTCTTCTTCGTCAGAGTCTTCCTCTTATTCAAAGTCTTCTTCTTCTGAGTATTCTTCTTCTTCTTTAAAGTATTCTTCTTCTTCGGAGTCTTCTTCAGAGTCTTCTTCTTCTTCTCCTTCTTCGAAATCTTCTTCTTCAGTCTTCTTTCTCTTCAAAATCTTCTTCTTCTTTTTCTTCTTCAAAGTCTTGTTCTTCGAAGTCTTCTTCTTCGAAGTCTTCTTCATCTTCGGAGTCTTCATCTTCTTCAGAGTCTTCTTCTTCTTCAGAGTTTGGGATTTTCTTTTTCCGAGTCTTCTTCTTCGGAGTCTTCATAGTTTTCTTCTTCTTCGAAGACTTCTTCTTCGGAGTCTTCTTCTTCAGAGTCTTCTTCTTTAGAGTCTTCTTCTTCTTCTTCTTCAGAGTCTTCTTTTTCTTCGGAGTCTTCTTCTTCTTCAGAGTCTTCTTCTTCTTCGGAGTCTTCTTCTTTAGAGTCTTCTTCTTCTTCTTTTTCTTCTTCGGAGTCTTCTTCTGAGTCTTCTTCTTCAGAGTCTTCTTCTTCGGAGTCTTCTTCTTCGGAGTTTTCGGAGTCTTCGTCAGAGTCTTTTTCTTCTTCTTTGAAGTCTTCTTCTTCTTCAGAGTCTTCTTCTTCTTCGGAGTCTTCTTTATCTTCAGAGTCTTCTTCTTCTTCGGAGTCTTCTTCTTCGGAGTCTTCTTCTTCTTCAGAGTCTTCTTCTTCTTCTTCTTCTTCTTCTTCTTCTTTTTCTTCTTCTTCTTCTTCTTCTTCTTCTTCTTCTTCAGTCTTCTTCTTCATGAGAGTCTTCTTCTTCATCAGAGTCTTCCTCTTATTCAAAGTCTTCTTCTTCAGAGTCTTCTTCTTCTTCTTCTTCAGAGTCTTCTTCTTCTTCGAAATCTTCTTCTTCAGAGTCTTCTTCCTCTTCAAAATCTTCTTCTTCTTCAAAGTTTTGTTCTTCGAAGTCTTCTTCTTCGAAGTCTTCTTCATCTTCAGAGTCTTCATCTTCTTCAGAGTCTTCTTCTTTTTCTTCTTCAGAGTTCGGGATTTTCTTTTTCAAAGTCTTCTTCTTCGGAGTCTTCATAGTTTTCTTCTTCTTCAAAGACTTCTTCTTCGGAGTCTTCTTCTTCGGAGTCTTCTTCTTCAGAGTCTTCTTCTTCTTCGGAGTCTTCTTCTTCGGAGTCTTCTTCTTCGAAGTCTTCTTCTTTGGAGTGTTCTTCTTCGGAGTCTTTTTCTTTGGAGTCTTTCTTCTTCGGAGTCTTCTTCTGTGGGGTCTTATTCCTCTTATTTGGAGTTTTCTTCTTCGGAGTCTTCTTCTTCTTCAAAGTCTTCTTCTTCGGAGTCTTTTTCTTCTTCCCCGGAGTCATCTTCTTTGAAGTCTTCTTCTTTTTTAGAGTCTTCTTTTTCTTCAGAGTCTTCTTCTTCATTCTTCTTCTTCGAAGTCTTCTTCTTCTTTCGAGTCTTCTTTGTCTTCTTTTTTCTTCTTCAGAGTCATCTTCTTCTTCGGAGTCTTCTTCTTCTCCGGAGTCTTCATCTTCTTCGGAGTCTTCTTCTTCTTCTTCTTTTTCTTCTTCGGAGTCTTCTTCTTCGGAGTCTTCTTCTTCTTCTTCTTTGGAGTCTTCAGAGTCTTCTTTTTTCTTTGGAGTCTTTTTTTTTAGTCTTCTTCTTCTTCAGAGTCTTCTTCTTTGGAGTCCTCTTCTTCGGAGTCTTTTTCTTCTTCGGAGTCTTCTTCTTCTTCAGAGTCTTCTTCTTCTTCTTCAGAGTTTCCTTCTTCAGAGTTTCCTTCTTCAGAGTCTTCTTCTTCTTCGGAGACTTCTTCTTCAGAGTCTTCGCAGACTTCTTCTTTGGAGACTTCTTCTTCAGAGTCTTCGCAGACTTCTTCTTCGGTGTCTTCTTCTTCTTCGGAGTCTTCTTCTTTGAAGTCTTCATCTTCTTCTATTTCTTATTCTTCGGAGTCTTCTTCAGGGTCTTCTTCTTCTTCTTCGGAGTCTTCTTCTTCTTCTTTTCTTCAGCGTCTACTTCTTCTTCAGAGTCTTCTTCTTCGTAGTATTCTTCTTCGGAGTCTTGACTTCTTTAGAGTATTCTTCTTCAGAGTCTTCTTCTTTAGAATCTTCTTTGGAGTCTTCTTCTTCTTCTTCAGAGTCTTCGGAGACTTCTTCGAAGTATTCTTCTTCTTCTTCGGAGTCTTCTTTTTCTGAGTCTTCTTCTTCTTCTTCAGAGTCTTCTTCATTTTCGTCTTCGGAGTCTTCTTCCTCGGAGCCTTTTTCTTCGGAGTTTTCTTCTTCGAAGTCTTCTTCATATTGAGAGTCTTCTTTTTCTTCGGAGTCTTCTTCTTCGGAGTATTCTTCTTTGGAGTCTTATTCTTCGGAGTCTTCTTCTTCGATGTCTTCTTCTCCGGCGTCTTCAGAGTCTCCTTCTTCTTCTTCGGAGACTTCTTCTTCGGAGTCTTTTTCTTCGGAGTCTTCTTCTTCTTCTTCTTTTACGGAGTTTCTTCTTCTTCTTCAGAATTTCTTCTTCTTCTTCTTCAGAATTTCTTCTTCTTCAGAGTCTTCTTCTTCTTCTTCAGAGTCTTCTTCTCCAGAGTCTTCTTCTCCAGAGTATTCTTCTCCAGAGTCTTCTTCTTCTTCAGAATTTCTTCTTATTCGAAGTCTTCTTCTTCTTTGGAGTCTTCTTCTTCTTTGGAGTCTTCTTCTTCGGAGTCTTCTTCTTCTTCTTCTTCAGAGTCTTCTTCTTCAGAGTCTTCTTCTTCTTCAGAGTCTTCTTCTTCAGAGTCTTCTTCTTCATATTCAGGAGCAAGGAGCAAGGAGCAAAGAGCAACGAGCAAGGATCAAGGAGCAAGGAGCAAGGAGCAAGGAGCAAGGAGCAAGGAGCATGGAGCAAGGAGCAAGGAGCAAGGAGCATGGAGCATGGAGGATGGAGCATGGAGCATGGAGCAAGGAGCAAGGAGCAAGGAGCAAGGAGCAAGGAGCGAGGAGGTACACACTCGCCTCAGCCACACTCTCCTTCGTTATCCCTCCTTCATTTTGAAATTATTGTTTAATGTTTATGATTTATAAGGATCAAGGAGCAAGGAGGAGCAAGGAGCAACGAGGTACACACTCGCCTCAGTCACACTCTCCTTCGTTATCCCTCCTTTATTTTGAAATTATTGTTTAATGTTTATGATTTATATAGAACAAGGAGCAAGGAGCAAGTAGCAGGGAGCTAGGAGCAAGGAGCAAGGAGCAAGGAGCATGGAGCAAGGAGCAAGGAGCAAAGAGCAAGGAGCAAGGAGCAAGGAGGTACACACTCGCCTCAGTCACACTCTCCTTTAATATCCCTCCTTCATTTTGAAAATATTATTTAATGTTTATGATTTATAAGGAGCAAGGAGCAAGGAGGAGCAAGGAGCAAGGAGGTACACACTCGCCTCAGTCACACTCGCCTTTGTTATCCCTCCTTCATTTTAAAATTATTGTTTAATGTTTATGATTTATAAGGAGCAAGCAGCAAAGAGGAGCAAGAAGGAGCAAGGTACACACTCGTCTCAGTCACACTCTCCTTCGTTATCCCTCCATTTTGAAATTATTGTTTAATGTTTATGATTTATAAGGAGCAAGGAGGAGCAAGGAGGAGCAAGGAGGAGCAAGGAGCAAGGTACACACTCGCCTCAGTCACACTCTCCTTCGTTATCCCTCCTTCATTTTCAAATTATTGTTTAATGTTTATGATTTATAAGGAGTAAGGAGCAAGGAGCAAGGTACACACTCGCCTCAGTCACACTCTCCTTCGTTATCCCTCCTTCATTTGGAAATTATTGTTTAATGTTTATGATTTATAAGGAGCAAGGAGAAAGGAGGAGCAAGGAACAAGGAGGTACACACTCGCCTCAATCACACTCTCCTTCGTTATCCCTCCTTCATTTTGAAATTATTGTTTAATGTTTATGATTTATATGGAACAAGGAGCAAGGAGCTAGGAGCAAGGAGCAAGGAGCAAGGTACACACTCGCCTCAGTCACACTCTCCTTCGTTATCCCTCCTTCATTTTGAAATTATTGTTTAATGTTTATGATTTATAAGGAGCAAGGAGCAAGGAGGAGCAAGGAGCAAGGTACACACTCGCCTCAGTCATACTCTCCTTCGTTATCCCTCCTTCATTTTGAAATTGTTGTTTAATGTTTATGATTTATAAGGAGAAAGGAGCAAGGAGGAGCAAGGAGCAAGGAGCAAGGTACACACTCGCCTCAGTCACACTCTCCTTCGTTATCCCTCCTTCATTTTGAAATAATTGTTTAATGTTTATGATTTATAAGGAGCAAGGAGCAAGGTGCAAGGAGCAAGGAGAAATGAGGAGCAAGGAGCAAGGTACACACTCACTTCAGTCACACTCTCCTCCGTTATCCCTCCTTCATTTTGAAATTATTGTTTGATGTTTATGATTTATAAGGAGCAAGGAGCAAGGAGCAAGGAGCAAGGAGCATGGAGCATGGAGCAAGGAGCATGGAGCATGGAGGAAGGAGCAAGGAGCAAGGAGCAAGGAGCATGGAGCATGGAGCATGGAGCAAGGAGCATGGAGAATGGAGCAAGGAGCAAGGAGCAAGGAGCATGGAGCATGGAGAAAGGAGCAAGGAGCAAGGAGCAAGGAGCAAGGAGCAAGGAGCATGGAGCAAGGATTTAGCAGAACGGAAAAAGACAATTCGTCGTACGCTGCCCGAACTTAGTCGAGCGCAAGGATTTAGTGGAACGCTTCCCGTTCGACGTTAGTCGAACGGGAGCAGCAAAGCTTTAGCCGAGCGCTTCCTCCCTTCGACTTTCGTCGAACTCTACCCCCTTCGACTTTCGTCGAACGCAGCTCCCTCTTCGATCGACTAACAGCGGCAATTTCTTTGATCGACTAATGGAGGCAATTTAGTCGAATGGGAACAGTAAATTAGTCGACGACAATTTCTCTGAACGGACGGAGATTTCTAATAATGCAGACATTAACATACTTATTATATCCAACCAGTAATTTGTTATTGAAATGAACAGAATAAACATACATATACATGTATATTTTATCTATCCAGATTACAAATGAAATTCACAAAATATTCATACATATATATACATATATATTTTATCCAACAGATCTCTGCTCATAAAATATGCAAGGTCAGCCAACTGAAATGATTAGGAACTAGCCCAATGAACCAAGCACTATATATCCAAGAATTTTGACCAGGTGATAAGCCAAATGTGCACTTCCCCCAATTAATCCAAATCCGAGCACGCACCGAAAAGCCCAAAACCGACCCGAGGCGAGTCAAAACGCCTCCGAGGGGTCTAGCGCGAAATGGGATGTTACAGAACATGACACTGCAGAGGGGGGATGACGGAGGGGGGTAGGGGAATGACAGATATCATGCGCTCCTCTGTCGTTCCCTTCTCTTTTGTGCCCACTTTTGTTGTGCCCTCCTCCGTCACGCTCGCCGCAGTTCACAGAGTACGATGCACGGGGTACGAAGTACGGTGCTAAGAGACCGGGGCAACAAGGCACTGCACTCGCCTCAGTCACACTCTCCTTCGTTATCCCTCCTTCGTTATCCCTCCTTCATTTTGAAATTATTGTTTAATGTTTATTGTTTATGATTTATAAGGAGCAAGGAGGAAGGAGGAAGGAGGAAGGAGGAAGGAGGAAGGAGGAAGGAGCAAGGAGCAAGGAGCAAGGAGCAAGGAGCAAGGAGCAAGGAGCAAGGAGCAAGGAGCAAGGAGCAAGGAGCAAGGAGCAAGGAGCAAGGAGCAAGGAGCAAGGAGCATGGAGCATGGAGCATGGAGCATGGAGCATGGAGCATGGAGCAAGGAGCAAGGAGCTAGGAGCAAATAACAAGGAGCAAGGAGCAAGGAGCAAGGAGCAAGGAGCAAGCAGCATGGAGCAAGGAGCAAGGAGCATGGAGCATGGAGCATGGAGCAAGGAGCAAGGAGCAAGGAGCAAGGAGCAAGGAGCAGCAAGGAGCAAGGAGCAAGGAGCAAGGAGCAAGGAGCAAGGAGCAAGGAGCAAGGAGCAAGGAGCAAGGAGCAAGGAGCATGGAGCATGGAGCATGGAGCATGGAGCATGGAGCATGGAGCATGGAGCATGGAGCATGGAGCAAGCAGCAAGGAGCAAGCAGCAAGGAGCAAGGAGCAAGGAGCAAGGAGCAAGGAGCAAGGAGCAAGGAGCATGGAGCAAGGAGCATGGAGCATGGAGCATGGAGCATGGAGCATGGAGCATGGAGCATGGAGCATGGAGCATGGAGCATAGAGCATGGAGCATGGAGCAAGGAGCAAGGAGCAAGGAGCAAGGAGCAAGGAGCAAGGAGGTACACATTTTGAGGGCTTCTGTGGACGGAGGAGGGATGACGGTGGAGAGGGGACGACAACGGAGGGGGGGTAAGCGCTCGGGGAACATGACACTGCGGAGGGGGGATGCCGGAGAGGGGTAGGGGAATGACAGATATCATGCGCTCCTCTGTCGTTCCCTCCTCTGTTGTGCCCACTTTTGTTGTGCCCTCCTCCGTCACGCTCGCCGCAGTTCACAGATTACGGTGCACGGGGTACGATGTACGGTGCTAAGAGACCGGGGCACAAGGCACCGCACTCGCCTCAGTCACACTCCCCTTCGTTATCCCTCCATTTTGAAATTATTGTTTAATGTTTATGATTTATAAGGAGCAAGGAGCAAGGAGCATGGAGCAAGGAGCAAGGAGCAAGGAGCAAGGAGGTACACATTTTGAGGGCTTCTGTGGACGGAGGAGGGATGACGGTGGAGAGGGGACGACAACGGAGGGGGGGTGAGTGCACGGGGAACATGACACTGCGGAGGGGGGATGACGGAGGGGGGGTAGGGGAATGACAGATATCATGCGCTCCTCTGTCGTTCCCTCCTCTTTTGTGCCCACTTTTGTTGTGCCCTCCTCCGTCATGCTCGCCACAGTTCACAGAGTACGATGCACGGGGTGTAAACCCCCCCCCCCCTCCTGGAACACAAAACACGGCCGAGGGGAGTTTTATGCCCAGGACAGCCGCCTTGCGGAAGCGCCAGCACACGGGCTAGCCACCTCCTCAAGACGCCTATCCTGCCGGCTAAACCAATATCATCAAGCCAACCCATCAATAATAAAAAACAAGAAGCCACATATATATAAATATTCGCATAAGTAAAAGTCCATAAATATACAAGGCAGGCAGCTCCACGAGCTCCTGCAAAACTACATCAGAGTGACAAACTAAAGGATGCCCAAAGGGCTACATTTCATTCTACGCTCACATCTGTCACCAACGGTACTGCGGGTATCGCGGTCTCCGGCCCTGTCGACCTGACCTGGCTATCCGTCTCCCGCGCCGTGCGCTGCTGCTCCAGGGTGCACTCCTAAAAAGGGGTACGTAGCAACCGTTAGTCATAAAGACTAAGTGGCTTCACATCCGCTCCCCCGGCGACTCCAAGGCACCGGGCGGTAGAATTGAAAGAAAGCTGCAATATTAGCAATAATATACAAGCAGGTGACAGAAATGGTTGTTCCTATATGTCGGTTGTATGAGTACCCAAGTACTCGCAATAGTACTATCTAACAGGTTCATAAGTATATCAGCAGCAGTAAGTATATACACGAAAGTATAAGTAACAACAGACATAAGCAGAGTAATGAAGAACTGAAATGAACTTAACTTATAAGGATGCCCATACAAGCTTATAAGTTAAGGGTCTGCATATAAAGGTAACTCATCATATAAAGATGCCCATACAAGTTTATATGATGAGTATCTATTACTGTGCAATGCAATGATTATGATATGAATGCGGTGCAATGAATTGAAGGATGAATGCAATGCAATGCAATACGATGATTGTGTATTGAACCCTCTCCCATATCCACAACTATCCGGATGGCGCCTTTGGGAACTGAACACCAAAGGACCCCGACCATCCACCGACCATCCACCGACCATCAACATTATGCCACCACGTGTCAAGCATGCGCAACCACAAATTTCCCATGCACAACCGTGCGCTATCGAATACCCAAGGACTCTCGAACGTAGCCTTAATTCATAACTCATACGCCTTTAGCCGACGCCCCGAACTGCACTCAAGGCGCCCAACAACTGAGTCCTTACCGTTTACCATAAGATATAACCGAATCTTATAGTCCGCTCCGAATCGCCAGTGCTAATCATACCGAGTTAATTAGCTCGCGTGTCGTGGTGTGCGTATAACAATATATTTACTAAGCCGATCCCGTAGGATTATTCGCGCGATTAATGGCATATCATATTTAGCGATTAGGCAATCCAACCAACATAATGGGAGAAATCCACAAAATGCCGAGATTGAAGGTGTTATGACACAGTTTACTAAAACAGGATTTTTGGGTGCTACCGATGTCCAACCGTTATGACCCACCCCAATTTGGAAAGCTAACAACAAGGGCTACAACATTCGTGTTGAGTCCTAAACCCAGATCCCAGTGGGTCCTACCTAAAATCTGCCCTGAAGTCCACTGCAGAAACCTGGACAGCAAAAACAGCACGCAGTGGACCCAAACCAGCTTCCTGGTCAGTCCACTCGACTGGACTTTTAGAGAGCTACAGGTCACCCCAGAAAACGTGTAACCTATCGTTGGAAAGCTCTTTCCGAGGCCTACAACTTTTATGTTAAGCCTGAAACCTGAATCCTGCTGTATCATGCCCACAACTGGACTTGAACACAGGTGCGTGCAGAAAACAGATTTCTGCATCGGTCTGCAGATATAATTTCTGCACGAGTCTTAAGGTAAATCTAACGTCCGCTGTTCATCTTCTTCCCCAACAAGAGCTAAAGGTATACATATGTATATAAAATTGAAATCCAATTTAACAGGGAAACTTTCTCATTTCTCAAGCAAGCTTATGAACCAATATATATATATGTATTTATAATTGAGATCCATTCAACAGGGGCTTATTTCTCAAGCAGCCAATTAACATATATATATATATAAGATTGAAATCCAATTTAACGGGGAACTTTCTCATTTCTCAAGCAAGCTTATGAACCAAAATATATATGTATTTATAATTGAGATCCATTCGACAAGGACTTATTTCTCAAATCCAAATCAGCAGCAATAGAACCTATATATATATTTATATATATAATGAAATCCCAATAACAGGGACTGTTCATTTTCATCCTAAATGAAATTTAGGGCAGCCACCTTCTCTCCTCCCATGCACCCTCACGAGGCCTTCGATTATCACGACACCAACGCCCTTGCATTCGTATTGAAGCGGGGAGTTGATTGGGGGTATTTTCGCGGCGATCGGCGCCCTACGGCGAAAACCCTAACGCGGCCTCAACCTACGGAACTTCATTTCGCTCCCATATCGACTCAATTGAGTTCGATATCTCGCCTAGGGGGTCTAAGATACTAGCACCAAGGGAGAGGGGTCGGAAGTCACCTGAATCCGGGCCGACGATCGCGGCAGTCTCCTCGGCGCCATGAACGAGCTCGACCTTCTCCAAGCTAGCTCCTCTTCCAATGGTCGCACAAGCTTCTCCACGGGTTTTCTTGGCCAAAACCCTAAGTTAACACCATCAGGTTGGAGGGAAGGAGATGAAGAAAAGAAGAAGAAGAAGAAGCAGAGGACAAAGATGAAGATGCTGATCGAGAGAAAAGCTAAGAATTTATCTTCATCTCGCATTAATGGCATTAATGACAACACCACCTTCAAGGCCATACGTTGGAACTCCCAAATTTGGTGTCAGGGTAAGCATTCGGAAACAGCAGAATATTTCGTCGAACGGGAGACAATTCGTCGAACGGATTGTTCGACTTTCGTCGAACGGAGGTTAATTCGTCGATCGCAGCTGGCAAAATCTTCGTCGAGCGCTGCCTAATTCGTCTACCGCCGAACATATGATTCGTCGAACGCCGTTCGACGATACTTCGTCGAACGCCGTTCGACGATACATCGTCGAACGCCTTTCGTCGAACGCCGTTCGACGAACTTTCGTCGAACGCCGTTCGACGAACTTTCGTCGAACGCCGTTCGACGAACTTTCGTCGAACGCCGTTCGACGAACTTTCGTCGAACACAGAACTTAGTCGAACGCCGTTCGATGAACTTTCGTCGAACGCAGAACCTTCTTCGATCGCGGCAGCAGCTTATATTTCGTCGAACGAAACTGTCCTATACTACGCCGAACGGCGCAATCCCTTCGACGTTCGTCGAACACTTCCCCTTCGACCTTCGTCGAACGGCATCCTCCCTTCGACGTTCGTCGAACGAAATCTCAGAAAACCTATTATCTTATTACCCCCCCCCCCCCATCACCTACAACAATATTGTTATTCCTTTCCCCCAATTAATCTAAATTTGAGCACGCACTGGAAAGCCCAAATCGGGTAGTCAAAACGTCTCCGATGGGTCTAGCGCGAAATGGGATGTTACACAGGGTACGAAGTACGGTGCTAAGAGACCGGGGCACAAGGCACCGCACTCGCCTCAGTCACACTCTCCTTCGTTATCCCTCCTTCATTTTGAAATTATTGTTTAATGTTTAATGTTTATGATTTATAAGGAGCAAGAAGCAAGGAGCAAGGAGCAAGGAGCATGGAGCAAGGAGCATGGAGCATGAAGCATGGAGCATGGAGCATGGAGCATGGAGCATGGAGCATGGAGCATGGAGCATGGAGCATGGAGCATGGAGCATGGAGCATGGAGCATGGAGCATGGAGCATGGAGCATGGAGCATGGAGCAAGGAGCAAGGAGCAAGGAGCAAGGAGCAAGGAGCAAGGAGCAAGGAGCAAGGAGCAAGGAGCAAGGAGCAAGGAGCAAGGAGCAAGGAGCAAGGAGGTACACATTTTGAGGGCTTCTGTGGACGGAGGAGGGATGACGGTGGAGAGGGGACGACAACGGAGGGGGGGTGAACGCACGGGGAACATGACACTGCGGAGGGGGGATGACGGAGGGGGGTAGGGGAATGACAGATATCATGCGCTCCTCTGTCGTTCCCTCCTCTTTTGTGCCCACTTTTGTTGTGCCCTCCTCCGTCACGCTCGCCGCAGTTCACAGAGTACGATGCACGGGGTACGAAGTGCGGTGCTAAGAGACCGGGGCACAAGGCACCGCACTCGCCTCAGTCACACTCTCCTTCGTTATCCCTCCTTCATTTTGAAATTATTGTTTAATGTTTAATGTTTATGATTTATAGCAGCAAGGAGCAAGGAGCATGGAGCAAGGAGCAAGGAGCAAGGAGCAAGGAGCAATGAGCAAGGAGCAAGGAGCAAGAAGGTACACATTTTGAAGGCTTCTGTGGACGGAGGAGGGATGACGGTGGAGAGGGGACGACAACGGAGGGGGGGGGGGGTGAGCGCAAGGGGAACATGACACTGCGGAGGGGGGAGGACGGAGGGGGGTAAGGGAATGACAGATATCATGCGCTCCTCTGTCGTTCCCTCCTCTTTTGTGCCCACTTTTGTTGTGCCCTCCTCCGTCACGCTCGCCGCAATTCACAGAGTACGGTGCACGGGGTACGAAGTACGGTGCTAAGAGACCGGGGCACAAGGCACCGCACTCGCCTCAGTCACACTCTCCTTCGTTATCCCTCATTCATTTGGAAATTATTGTTTAATGTTTAATGTTTATGATTTATAAGGAGCAGGGAGCAGGGAGCAGGGAGCAGGGAGCAGGGAGCAGGGAGCACGGAGCACGGAGCACGGAGCACGGAGCACGGAGCACGGAGCACGGAGCACGGAGCAGGGATGACGGTGGAGAGGGGACGACAACAGAGGGGGAGGGTGAGCGCACGGGGAACATGACACTGCGGAGGGGGTATGACGGAGGGGGGGGGGGGGGGGGGGGGGTAAGGGAATGACAGATATCATGCGCTCCTCTGTCATTCCCTCCTCTTTTGTGCCCACTTTTGTTGTGCCCTCCTCCGTCACGCTCGCCGCAATTCACAGAGTACGGTGCACGGGGTACGAAGTACGGTGCTAAGAGACCGGGGCACAAGGCACCGCACTCGCCTCAATCACACTCTCCTTCGTTATCCCTCCTGCATTTTGAAATTATTGTTTAATGTTTAATGTTTATGATTTATAAGGAGCACGGAGCAGGGAGCACGGAGAATGGAGCAGGGAGCAGGGAGCAGGGAGCAGGGAGCAGGGAGCAGGGAGCAAGGAGCAAGGAGCAAGGAGCAAGGAGGTACACATTTTGAGGGCTTCTGTGGACGGAGGAGGGATGACGGTGGAGAGGGGACGACAACGGAGGGGGGTGAGCGCACGGGGAACATGACACTGCGGAGGGGGGATGACGGAGGGGGGTAGGGGAATGACAGATATCATGTGCTCCTCTATCGTTCCCTCCTCTTTTGTGCCCACTTTTGTTGTGCCCTCCTCCGTCACACTCGCCGCAGTTCACAGAGTACGATGCACGGGGTACGAAGTACAGTGCTAAGAGACCGGGGCACAAGGCACTGCACTCGCCTCAGTCACACTCTCCTTCGTTATCCCTCTTTCATTTTGAAATTATTGTTTAATGTTTAATGTTTATGATTTATATGGAGCAAGGAGCAAGGAGCAAGGAGGTACACATTTTGAGGGCTTCTGTGGACGGAGGAGGGAAGACGGTGGAGAGGGGACGACAACGGAGGGGGGGGGGGGTGGGGGTGAGCGCACGGGGAACATGACACTGCGGAGGGGGGATGACGGAGGGGGGTAGGAGAATGACAGATATCATGCGCTACTCTGTCGTTCCCTCCTCTGTTGTGCCCACTTTTGTTGTGCCCTCCTCCGTCACGCTCGCCGCAGTTCACAGAGTACGGTGCCTAAGAGACCGGGGCAAAAGGCACCGCACTCGCCTCAGTCACACTCTCCTTCGTTATCCCTCCTTCATTTTGAAATTATTGTTTAATGTTTAATGTTTATGATTTATAAGGAGCAAGGAGCAAGGAGCAAGGAGCAAGGAGCAAGGAGCAAGAAGGTACACATTTTGAGGGCTTCTGTGGACGGAGGAGGGATGACGGTGGAGAGGGGACGACAACGGAGGAGGGTGAGCGCTCGGGGAACATGACACTGCGGAGGGGGGATGACGGAGATGGGTGGGGGAATGACAGATATCATGCGCTCATCTGTCGTTCCCTCCTCTGTTGTGCCCACTTTTGTTGTGCCCTCCTCCATCACGCTCGCCGCAGTTCACAGAGTACGGTGCACGGGGTACGATGTACGGTCCTAGGAGACCGGGGCACAAGGCACCGCACTCGCCTCAGTCTCACTCTCCTTCGTTAACCCTCCTTCATTTTGAAATTATTGTTTAATATTTAATGTTTAATGTTTATGATTTATAAGGAGCAAGGAGCAAGGAGCAAGGAGGTACACATTTTGAGGGCTTCTGTGGACGGAAGAGGGATGACAGTGGAGAGGGGACGACAACGGAGGGGGGGGGGGGGGGGGTGAGTGCACGAGGAACATGACACTGCGGAGGTGGGATGACGGAGGGGGGTAGGGGAATGACAGATATCATGCACTCCTCTGTCGTTCCCTCCTCTGTTGTGCCCACTTTTGTTGTGCCCTCCTCATTCACGCTCGCCGCAGTTCACAGAGTACGGTGCACGGGGTACGAAGTACGGTGCTAAGAGACCGGGGCACAAGGCACCGCACTCGCCTCAGTCACACTCTCCTTCGTTATCCCTCCTTAATTTTGAAATTATTGTTTAATGTTTAATGTTTATGATTTATTAGGAGCCAGGAGCAAGGAGCAAGGAGCAAGGAGCAAGGAGCATGGAGCAAGGAGCAAAGAGCATGGAGCAAGGAGCAAGGTGCAAGGAGCATGGAGCAAGGAGCAAGGAGCATGGAGCATGGAGCAAGGAGCAAGGAGCAAGGAGCAAGGAGCAAGGAGCAAGGAGCAAGGAGCAAGGAGCAAGGAGCAAGGAGCAAGGAGCAAGGAGCAAGGAGCAAGGAGCAAGGAGCAAGGAGCAAGGAGCAAGGAGCAAGGAGCAAGGAGGTACACACTCGCCTCAGTCACACTCTCCTTCAATATCCCTCATTCATTTTGAAATTATTATTTAATGTTTATGATTTATAAGGAGCAAGGAGCAAGGAGCAAGGAGGAGCAAGGAGCAAGAAGGTACACACTCGCCTCAGTCTCACTCGCCTTTGTTATCCCTCCTTCATTTTGAAATTATTGTTTAATGTTTATGATTTATAAGGTGCAAGGAGCAAGGAGCAAGGAGGAGTAAGGAGGAGCAAGGAGCAAGGAACAAGGTACACACTCGTCTCAGTCACACTCTCCTTCGTTATCCCTCCTTCATTTTGAAATTATTGTTTAATGTTTATGATTTATAAGGAGCAAGGAGCAAGGAGGAGCAAGGAGGAGCAAGGAGCAAGGTACACACTCGCCTCAGTAACACTCTCCTTCGTTATCCCTCCTTTATTTTGAAATTATTGTTTAATGTTTATTATTTATAAGGAGCAAGAAGCAAGGAGTAAGGAGCAAGGTGCAATTAGCAAGGAGCATGGAGCAAGGAGCATGGAGCAAGGAGCATGGAGCAAGGAGAAAGAAGCAAGGAGCAAGGAGCAAGGTACACACTCGCTTCAATCACACTCTCCTTCGTTATCCCTCCTTCATTTTGAAATTATTGTTTAATGTTTATGATTTATAAGGAGCAAGGAGCAAGGAGCAGGGAGCAAGGAGCATGGAGCAAGGAGCAAGGAGAAAGGAGAAAGGAGCAAGGAGCAAGGAGCAAGGTACACACTCGCTTCAGTCACACTCTCCTTCGTTATCCCCCCTTCATTTTGAAATTATTGTTTAATGTTTATGATTTATAAGGAGCAAGGAGCAAGGAGCATGGAGCAAGGAGCAAGGAGCAAGGAGCATGGAGCAAGGAGCATGGAGCAAGGAGCAAGGAGCAAGGAGCATGGAGCATGGAGCATAGAGCAAGGAGCAAGGAGCAAGGAGCATGGAGCAAGGAGCATGGAGCAAGGAGCAAGGAGCAAGGAGCAAGGAGCAAGGAGCAAGGAGCAAGGAGCAAGGAGCAAGGAGCAAGGAGCAAGGAGCATGGAGCAAGGAGCATGGAGCAAGGAGCAAGGAGCAAGGAGCAAGGAGCATGGAGCATGGAGCATGGAGCATGGAGCAAGGAGCAAGGAGCAAGGAGCAAGGAGCAAGGAGCAAGGAGCAAGGAGCAAGGAGCAAGGAGCATGGAGCATGGAGCATGGAGCATGGAGCATGGAGCATGGAGCATGGAGCATGGAGCATGGAGCATGGAGCATGGAGCATGGAGCATGGAGCATGGAGCATGGAGCATGGAGCATGGAGCATGGAGCAAGGAGCAAGGAGCAAGGAGCAAGGAGCATGGAGCATGGAGCATGGAGCATGGAGCATGGAGCATGGAGCAAGGAGCATGGAGCAAGGAGCATGGAGCATGGAGCATGGAGCATGGAGCATGGAGCATGGAGCATGGAGCATGGAGCATGGAGCATGGAGCATGGAGCATGGAGCATGGAGCATGGAGCATGGAGCATGGAGCATGGAGCATGGAGCAAGGAGGTACACATTTTGAGGGCTTCTGTGGACGGAGGAGGGATGAAGGTGGAGAGGGGACGACAACGGAGGGGGGGTAAGCGCACGGGGAACATGACACTGCGGAGGGGGGATGCCGAAGAGGGGTAGGGGAAAGACAGATATCATGCGCTCCTCTGTCGTTCCCTCCTCTGTTGTGCCCACTTTTGCTGTGCCCTCCTCCGTCACGCTCGCCGCAGTTCACAGATTACGGTGCACGGGGTACGATGTACGGTGCTAAGAGACCGGAGCACAAGGCACCGCACTCGCCTCAGTCACACTCTCTTTCGTTATCCCTCCTTCATTTTGAAATTATTGTTTAATGTTTAATGTTTATGATTTATAAGAAGCAAGGAGCAAGGAGCAAGGAGCAAGGAGCAAGGAGCAAGGAGCAAGGAGCAAGGAGCAAGGAGCAAGGAGCAAGGAGCAAGGAGCTACACACTCGCCTCAGTCACACTCTCCTTCAATATCTCTCATTCATTTTGAAATTATTATTTAATGTTTATGATTTATAAGGAGCAAGGAGGAGCAAGGAGGAGCAAGGAGGAGCAAGGAGCAAGGAGGTACACACTCGCCTTTGTTATCCCTCCTTCATTTTGAAATTATTGTTTAATGTTTATGATTTATAAGGTGCAAGGAGCAAGGAGCAAGGAGGAGTAAGGAGGAGCAAGGAGCAAGGAACAAGGTACACACTCGTCTCAGTCACACTCTCCTTCGTTATCTCTCCTTCATTTTGAAATTATTGTTTAATATTTATGATTTATAAGGAGCAAGGAGCAAGGAGGAGCAAGGAGGAGCAAGGAGGAGCAAGGAGCAAGGTACACACTCGCCTCAGTCACACTCTCCTTCGTTATCCCTCTTTTATTTTGAAATTATTGTTTAATATTTATGATTTATAAGGAGCAAGAAGCAAGGAGTAAGGAGCAAGGAGCAAGGAGCATAGAGCAAGGAGCATGGAGCAAGGAGCATGGAGCAAGGAGCAAGGAGAAAGAAGCAAGGAGCAAGGAGCAAGGTACACACTCGCTTCAATCACACTCTCCTTCGTTATCCCTCCTTCATTTTGAAATTATTGTTTAATGTTTATAATTTATAAGGAGCAAGGAGCATGGAGCAAGGAGCAAGGAGCAAGGAGAAAGGAGCAAGGAGCAAGGAGCAAGGTACACACTCGCTTCAGTCACACTCTCCTTCGTTATCCCTCCTTCATTTTGAAATTATTGTTTAATGTTTATGATTTATAAGGAGCAAGGAGCAAGGAGCATGGAGCAAGGAGCATGGAGCATGGAGCAAGGAGCAAGGAGCATGGAGCATGGAGCAAGGAGCATGGAGCATGGAGCATGGAGCATGGAGCATGGAGCATGGAGCATGGAGCAAGGAGCAAGGAGCAAGGAGGAAGGAGCAAGGAGCAAGGAGCAAGGAGCAAGGAGCATGGAGCATGGAGCATGGAGCATGGAGCATGGAGCAAGGAGCAAGGAGCAAGGAGCAAGGAGCATGGAGCATGGAGCATGGAGCATGGAGCATGGAGCATGGAGCATGGAGCATGGAGCAAGGAGCAAGGAGCAAGGAGCAAGAAGGTACACATTTTGAGGGCTTCTGTGGACGGAGGAGGGATGAAGGTGGAGAGGGGATGACAACGGAGGGGGGTAAGCGCTCGGGGAACATGACACTGCGGAGGGGGGATGTCGGAGAGGGGTAGGGGAATGACAGATATCATCAGCTCCTCTGTCGTTCACTCCTCTGTTGTGCCCACTTTTGCTGTGCCCTCCTCCGTCACGCTCGCCGCAGTTCACAGATTACGGTGCACGGGGTACGATGTACGGTGCTAAGAGACCGGGGCACAAGGCACCGCACTCGCCTTAGTCACACTCCCCTTCGTTATCCCTCCATTTTGAAATTATTGTTTAATGTTTAATGTTTATGATTTATAAGGAGCAAGGAGCAAGGGGCAAGGAGCAAGGAGCAAGGAGCAAGGAGCAGGGAGCAAGGAGCAAGGAGGTACACATTTTGAGGGCTTCTGTGGACGGAGGAGGGATGACGGTGGAGAGGGGACGACAACGGAGGGGGGGTGAGCGCACGGGGAACATGACACTGCGGAGGGGGGATGACGGAGGGGGGTAGGGGAATGACAGATATCATGCGCTCCTCTGTCGTTCCCTCCTCTTTTGTGCCCACTTTTGTTGTGCCCTCCTCCGTCATGCTCGCCGCAGTTCACAGAGTACGATGCTAAGAGACCGGGGCAAGGAGCAAGGAACAAGGTACACACTCGTCTCAGTCACACTCTCCTTCGTTATCCCTCCTTCATTTTGAAATTATTGTTTAATATTTATGATTTATAAGGAGCAAGGAGCAAGGAGGAGCAAGGAGGAGCAAGGAGGAGCAAGGAGGAGCAAGGAGCAAGGTACACACTCGCCTCAGTCACACTCTCCTTCGTTATCCCTCTTTTATTTTGAAATTATTGTTTAATATTTATGATTTATAAGGAGCAAGAAGCAAGGAGTAAGGAGCAAGGAGCAAGGAGCATGGAGCAAGGAGCATGGAGCAAGGAGCATGGAGCAAGGAGCAAGGAGCAAGGAGAAAGAAGCAAGGAGCAAGGAGCAAGGTACACACTCGCTTCAATCACACTCTCCTTCGTTATCCCTCCTTCATTTTGAAATTATTGTTTAATGTTTATGATTTATAAGGAGCAAGGAGCATGGAGCAAGGAGCAAGGAGCAAGGAGCAAGGAGCATGGAGCATGGAGCATGGAGCATGGAGCAAGGAGCATGGAGCATGGAGCATGGAGCAAGGAGTATAGAGCATGGAGCATGGAGCATGGAGCATGGAGCATGGAGCAAGGAGCAAGGAGCAAGGAGGAAGGAGCAAGGAGCAAGGAGCAAGGAGCAAGGAGCAAGGAGCAAGGAGCAAGGAGCAAGGAGCGTGGAGCGTGGAGCGTGGAGCATGGAGCATGGAGCATGGAGCATGGAGCATGGAGCATGGAGCATGGAGCAAAGAGCAAGGAGCAAGGAGCAAGGAGCAAGGAGCAAGGAGGTACACATTTTGAGGGCTTCTGTGGACGGAGGAGGGATGACGGTGGAGAGGGGACGACAACGGAGGGGGGTGAGCGCACGGGGAACATGACACTGCGGAGGGGGGATGACGGAGGGGGTAGGGGAATGACAGATATCATGCGCTCCTCTGTCGTTCCCTCCTCTTTTGTGCCCACTTTTGTTGTGCCCTCCTCCGTCACGCTCGCCGCAGTTCACAGTGTACGATGCACGGGGTACGAAGTACGGTGCTAAGAGACCGGGGCACAAGGCACCGCACTCGCCTCAGTCACACTCTCCTTCGTTATCCCTCCTTCATTTTGAAATTATTGTTTAATGTTTAATGTTTATGATTTATAGGAGCAAGGAGCAAGGAGCATGGAGCAAGGAGCAAGGAGCAAGGAGCAAGGAGCAAGGAGCAAGGAGGTACACATTTTGAAGGCTTCTGTGGACGGAGGAGGGATGACGGTGGAGAGGGGACGACAACGGAGGGGGGGGGGGGGGGGGGTGAGCGCACGGGGAACATGACACTGCGGAGGGGGGAGGACGGAGGGGGATAAGGGAATGACAGATATCATGCGCTCCTCTGTCGTTCCCTCCTCTTTTGTGCCCACTTTTGTTGTGCCCTCCTCCGTCACGCTCGCCGCAATTCACAGAGTACGGTGCACGGGGTACGAAGTACGGTGCTAAGAGACCGGGGCACAAGGCACCGCACTCGCCTCAGTCACACTCTCCTTCGTTATCCCTCCTTCATTTTGAAATTATTGTTTAATGTTTAATGTTTATGATTTATAAGGAGCAAGGAGCAAGAAGCAAGGAGCAAGGAGCAAGGAGGTACACATTTTGAGGGCTTCTGTGGACGGAGGAGGGATGACGGTGGAGAGGGGACGACAACGGAGGGGGGGGGGGGGGGTGAGCGCACGGGGAACATGACACTACGGAGGGGGGATGACGGAAGGGGGTAGGGGAATGACAGATATCATGCGCTCCTCTGTCGTTCCCTCCTCTTTTGTGCCCACATTTGTTGTGCCCTCCTCCGTCACGCTCGCCGCAGTTCACAGAGTACGATGCACGAGGTACGAAGTACGGTGCTAAGAGACCGGGGCACAAGGCACCGCACTCGCCTCAGTCACACTCGCCTTCGTTATCCCTCCTTCATTTTGAAATTATTGTTTAATGTTTAATGTTTAATGTCTAATGTTTAATGTTTATGATTTATAAGGAGCAAGGAGCAAGGAGCAAGGAGGAGCAAGGAGGAGCAAGGAGGAGCAAGGAGGAGCAAGGAGGAGCAAGGAGGAGCAAGGAGGAGCAAGGAGGAGCAAGGAGGAGCAAGGAGGAGCAAGGAGGAGCAAGGAGGAGCAAGGAGCAAGGAGCAAGGAGGTACACATTTTGAGGGCTTCTGTGGACGGAGGAGGGAAGACGGTGGAGAGGGGACGACAACGGAGGGGGGGGGGGGGGTGAGCGCACGGGGAACATGACACTGCGGAGGGGGGATGACGGAGGGGGGTAGGGGAATGACAGATATCATGCGCTCCTCTGTCGTTCCCTCTGTTGTGCCCACTTTTGTTGTGCCCTCCTCCGTCACGCTCGCTGCAGTTCACAGAGTACGGTGCCTAAGAGACCGGGGCAAAAGGCACCGCACTCGCCTCAGTCACACTCTCCTTCGTTATCCCTCCTTCATTTTGAAATTATTGTTTAATGTTTAATGTTTATGATTTATAAGGAGCAAGGAGCAAGGAGCAAGGAGCAAGAAGGTACACATTTTGAGGGCTTCTGTGGACGGAGGAGGGATGACTGTGGAGAGGGGACGACAACGGAGGGGGGTGAGCGCTCGGGGAACATGACACTGCGGAGGGGGGATGACGGAGAGGGGTGGGGGAATGACAGATATAATGCGCTCCTCAGTCGTTCCCTCCTCTGTTGTGCCCTCCTCCGTCACGCTCGCCGCAGTTCACAGAGTACGGTGCACGGGGTACGATGTACGGTGCTAGGAGACGGGGAACAAGGCACCGCACTCGCCTCAGTCACACACTCCTTCGTTATCCCTTCTTCATTTTGAAATTATTGTTTAATGTTTAATGTTTAATGTTTATGATTTATAAGGAGCAATGAGCAAGGAGCAAGGAGGTACACATTTTGAGGGCTTCTGTGGACGGAAGAGGGATGACAGTGGAGAGGGGACGACAACGGAGGGGGGGGGGGGGTGAGCGCACGGGGAACATGACACTGCGGAGGGGGATGACGGAGGGGGGTAGGGGAATGACAGATATCATGCGCTCCTCTGTCGTTCCCTCCTCTGTTGTGCCCACTTTTGTTGTGCCCTCCTCCGTCACGCTCGCCGCAGTTCACAGAGTACGGTGCCTAAGAGACCGGGGCAAAAGGCACCGCACTCGCCTCAGTCACACTCTCCTTCGTTATCCCTCCTTCATTTTGAAATTATTGTTTAATGTTTAATGTTTAATGTTTATGATTTATAAGGAGCAAGGAGCAAGGAGCAAGAAGCAAGAAGGTACACATTTTGAGGGCTTCTGTGGACGGAGGAGGGATGACGGTGGAGAGGGGACGACAACGGAGGGGGGTGAGCGCTCGGGGAACATGACACTGCGGAGGGGGGATGACGGAGAAGGGTGGGGGAATGACAGATATCATGCGCTCCTCTGTCGTTCCCTCCTCTGTTGTGCCCACTTTTGTTGTGCCCTCCTCCGTCACGCTCGCCGCAGTTCACAGAGTACGGAGCACGGGGTACGATGTACGGTGCTAGGAGACCGGGGCACAAGGCACCGCACTCGCCTCAGTCACACTCTCCTTCGTTATCCCTCCTTCATTTTGAAATTATTGTTTAATGTTTAATGTTTAATATTTATGATTTATAAGGAGCAAGGAGCAAGGAGGTACACATTTTGAGGGCTTCTGTGGACGGAAGAGGGATGACAGTGGAGAGGGGACGACAACGGAGGGGGGGGGGGAGTGCACGAGGAACATGACACTGCGGAGGTGGGATGACGGAGGGGGGTAGGGGAATGACAGATATCATGCACTCCTCTGTCGTTCCCTCCTCTGTTGTGCCCACTTTTGTTGTGCCCTCCTCATTCACGCTCGCCGCAGTTCACAGAGTACGGTGCACGGGGTACGAATTACGGTGCTAAGAGACCGGGGCACAAGACACCGCACTCGCCTCAGTCACACTCTCCTTCGTTATCCCTCCTTAATTTTGAAATTATTGTTTAATGTTTATGATTTATAAGGAGCCAGGAGCAAGGAGCAAGGAGCAAGGAGCAAGGAGCAAGGAGCATGGAGCAAGGGGCGAGGAACATGGAGCAAGGAACAAGGTGCAAGGAGCATGGAGCAAGGAGCAATGTGCAAGGAGTATGGAGCAAGGAGCAAGGAGCATGGAGCATGGAGCAAGGAGCAAGCTGCAAGGAGCAAGGAGCAAGGAGCAAGGAGCAAGGAGCAAGGAGCAAGGAGGTACACACTCGCCTCAGTCACACTCTCCTTCAATATCCCTCATTCATTTTGAAATTATTATTTAATGTTTATGATTTATAAGGAGCAAGGAGCAAGGAGCAAGGAGGAGCAAGGAGGAGCAAGGAGCAAGGAGGTACACACTCGCCTCAGTCACACTCGCCTTTGTTATCCCTCCTTCATTTTGAAATTATTGTTTAATGTTTATGATTTATAAGGTGCAAGGAGCAAGGAGCAAGGAGGAGTAAGGAGGAGCAAGGAGCAAGGAGCAAGGAGCAAGGAGCAAGGAACAAGGTACACACTCGTCTCAGTCACACTCTCCTTCGTTGTCCATCCTTCATTTTGAAATTATTGTTTAATGTTTATGATTTATAAGGAGCAAGGAGGAGCAAGGAGGAGCAAGGAGCAAGGTACACACTCGCCTCAGTCACACTCTCCTTCGTTATCCCTCCTTTATTTTGAAATTATTGTTTAATGTTTATGATTTATAAGGAGCAAGAAGCAAGGAGTAAGGAGCAAGGAGCAATTAGCAAGGAGCATGGAGCAAGGAGCATGGAGCAAGGAGCATGGAGCAAGGAGCAAGGAGAAAGAAGCAAGGAGCAAGGAGCAAGGTACACACTCGCTTCAATCACACTCTCCTTCGTTATCCCTCCTTCATTTTGAAATTATTGTTTAATGTTTATGATTTATAAGGAGCAAGGAGCAAGGAGCAAGGAGCATGGAGCAAGGAGCAAGGAGCAAGGAGAAAGGAGCAAGGAGCAAGGAGCAAGGTACACACTCGCTTCAGTCACACTCTCCTTCGTTATCCCTCCTTCATTTTGAAATTATTGTTTAATGTTTATGATTTATAAGGAGCAAGGAGCAAGGAGCATGGAGCAAGGAGCAAGGAGCAAGGAGCATGGAGCATGGAGCAAGGAGCATGGAGCATGGAGCATGGAGCAAGGAGCATGGAGCATGGAGCATGGAGCAAGGAGCAAGGAGCAAGGAGCAAGGAGGAAGGAGCAAGGAGCAAGGAGCAAGGAGCAAGGAGCAAGGAGCAAGGAGCAAGGAGCAAGGAGCAAGGAGCAAGGAGCATGGAGCATGGAGCATGGAGCATGGAGCAAGGAGCAAGGAGCAAGGAGCAAGGAGCAAGGAGCATGGAGCATGGAGCATGGAGCATGGAGCATGGAGCATGGAGCATGGAGCATGGAGCATGGAGCATGGAGCAAGGAGCAAGGAGCAAGGAGCAAGGAGCAAGAAGGTACACATTTTGAGGGCTTCTGTGGACGGAGGA
This sequence comes from Dactylorhiza incarnata, assembly GCA_033032865.1. Lineage (NCBI taxonomy): Eukaryota > Viridiplantae > Streptophyta > Magnoliopsida > Asparagales > Orchidaceae > Dactylorhiza > Dactylorhiza incarnata. Next base: position 24,932 of record JAWHQI010001089.1, on the reverse strand, counting down.
GGGATGAAGGTGGAGAGGGGACGACAACGGAGGGGGGGTAAGCGCTCGGGGAACATGACATTGCGGAGGGGGGATGCCGGAGAGGGGTAGGGGAATGACAGATGTCATGCGCTCCTCTGTCGTTCCCTCCTCTGTTGTGCCCACTTTTGCTGTGCCCTCCTCCGTCACGCTCGCCGCAGTTCACAGATTACGGTGCACGGGGTACGATGTACGGTGCTAAGAGACCGGGGCACAAGGCACCGCACTCGCCTCAGTCACACTCTCCTTCATTATCCCTCCTTCATTTTGAAATTATTGTTTAATGTTTAATGTTTATGATTTATAAGGAGCAAGGAGGAAGGAGCAAGGAGCAAGGAGGTACACATTTTGAGAGATTCTGTGGACGGAGGAGGGAAGACGGTGGAGAGGGGACGACAACGGAGGGGGGTGAGCGCACGGGGAACATGACACTGCGGAGGGGGGATGACGGAGGGGGGTAGGGGAATGACAGATATCATGCGCTCCTCTGTCGTTCCCTCCTCTGTTGTGCCCACTTTTGTTGTGCCCTCCTCCGTCACGCTCGCCGCAGTTCACAGAGTACGGTGCCTAAGAGACCGGGGCAAAAGGCACCGCACTCGCCTCAGTCAAACTCTCTTTCGTTATCCCTCCTTCATTTTGAAATTATTGTTTAATGTTTAATGTTTATGATTTATAAGGAGCAAGGAGCAAGGAGCAAGGAGCAAGGAGCAAGGAGCAAGGAGCAAGGAGCAAGGAGCAAGGAGCAAGGAGCAAGGAGCAAGGAGCTACACACTCGCCTCAGTCACACTCTCCTTCAATATCTCTCATTCATTTTGAAATTATTATTTAATGTTTATGATTTATACGGAGCAAGGAGGAGCAAGGAGGAGCAAGGAGCAAGGAGGTACACACTCGCCTTTGTTATCCCTCCTTCATTTTGAAATTATTGTTTAATGTTTATGATTTATAAGGTGCAAGGAGCAAGGAGCAAGGAGGAGTAAGGAGGAGCAAGGAGCAAGGAACAAGGTACACACTCGTCTCAGTCACACTCTCCTTCGTTATCCCTCCTTCATTTTGAAATTATTGTTTAATGTTTATGATTTATAAGGAGCAAGGAGCAAGGAGGAGCAAGGTACACACTCGCCTCAGTCACACTCTCCTTCGTTATCCCTCCTTTATTTTGAAATTATTGTTTAATGTTTATGATTTATAAGGAGCAAGAAGCAAGGAGTAAGGAGCAAGGAGCATGGAGCAAGGAGCATGGAGCAAGGAGCATGGAGCAAGGAGCAAGGAGAAAGAAGCAAGGAGCAAGGAGCAAGGTACACACTCGCTTCAATCACACTCTCCTTCGTTATCCCTCCTTCATTTTGAAATTATTGTTTAATGTTTATGATTTATAAGGAGCAAGGAGCAAGGAGCATGGAGCAAGGAGCAAGGAGCAAGGAGCAAGGAGAAAGGAGCAAGGAGCAAGGTACACACTCGCTTCAGTCACACTCTCCTTCGTTATCCCTCCTTCATTTTGAAATTATTGTTTAATGTTTATGATTTATAAGGAGCAAGGAGCAAGGAGCATGGAGCAAGGAGCAAGGAGCAAGTTTCATGGAGCATGGAGCATGGAGCATGGAGGAAGGAGCAAGGAGCAAGGAGCAATGAGCAAGGAGCAAGGAGCAAGGAGCAAGGAGCAAGGAGCAAGGAGCAAGGAGCAAGGAGCATGGAGCAAGGAGCATGGAGCATGGAGCATGGAGCATGGAGCATGGAGCATGGAGCATGGAGCATGGAGCATGGAGCATGGAGCATGGAGCATGGAGCATGGAGCATGGAGCATGGAGCATGGAGGTACACATTTTGAGGGCTTCTGTGGACGGAGGAGGGATGACGGTGGAGAGGGGACGACAACGGAGGGGGGGTGAGCGCACGGGGAACATGACACTGCGGAGGGGGATGACGGAGGGGGGTAGGGGAATGACAGATATCATGCGCTCCTCTGTCATTCCCTCCTCTTTTGTGCCCACTTTTGTTGTGCCCTCCTCCGTCACGCTCGCCGCAGTTCACAGAGTACGATGCACGGGGTACGAAGTACGGTGCTAAGAGACCGGGGCACAAGGCACCGCACTCGCCTCAGTCACACTCTCCTTCGTTATCCCTCCTTCATTTTGAAATTATTGTTTAATGTTTAATGTTTATGATTAATAGGAGCAAGGAGCAAGGAGCATGGAGCAAGGAGCAAGGAGCAAGGAGGTACACATTTTGAAGGCTTCTGTGGACGGAGGAGGGATGACGGTGGAGAGGGGACGACAACGGAGGGGGGGGGGGGGGGGGGGGGTTGAGCGCACGGGGAACATGACACTGCGGAGGGGGGAGGACGGAGGGGGGTAAGGGAATGACAGATATCATGCGCTCCTCTGTCGTTCCCTCCTCTTTTGTGCCCACTTTTGTTGTGCCCTCCTCCGTCACGCTCACCGCAATTCACAGAGTACGGTGCACGGGGTACGAAGTACGGTGCTAAGAGACCGGGGCACAAGGCACCGCACTCGCCTCAGTCACACTCTCCTTCGTTATCCCTCCTTCATTTTGAAATTATTGTTTAATGTTTAATGTTTATGATTTATAAGGAGCAAGGAGCAAGGAGAAAGGAGCAAGGAGCAAGGAGGTACACATTTTGAGGGCTTCTGTGGACGGAGGAGGGATGACGGTGGAGAGGGGACGACAACGGAGGGGGGGGGGGGGTGAGCGCACGGGGAACATGACACTGCGGAGGGGGGATGACGGAGGGTGGTAGGGGAATGACAGATATCATGCGCTCCTCTGTCGTTCCCTCCTCTTTTGTGCCCACTTTTGTTGTGCCCTCCTCCGTCACACTCGCCGCAGTTCACAGAGTACAATGCACGGGGTACGAAGTACGGTGCTAAGAGACCGGGGCACAAGGCACTGCACTCGCCTCAGTCACACTCTCCTTCGTTATCCCTCCTTCATTTTGAAATTATTGTTTAATGTTTAATGTTTATGATTTATAAGGAGCAAGGAGCAAGGAGGTACACATTTTGAGGGCTTCTGTGGACGGAGGAGGGAAGACGGTGGAGAGGGGACGACAACGGAGGGGGGGGGGGGGGGTGAGCGCACGGGGAACATGACACTGCGGAGGGGGGATGACGGAGGGGGGTAGGGGAATGACAGATATCATGCGCTCCTCTGTCGTTCCCTCCTCTGTTGTGCCCACTTTTGTTGTGCCCTCCTCCGTCACGCTCGCCGCAGTTCACAGAGTACCGTGCCTAAGAGACCGGGGCAAAAGGCACCGCACTCGCCTCAGTCACACTCTCCTTCGTTATCCCTCCTTCATTTTGAAATTATTGTTTAATGTTTAATGTTTATGATTTATAAGGAGCAAGGAGCAAGGAGCAAGGAGCAAGGAGCAAGGAGCAAGAAGGTACACATTTTGAGGGCTTCTGTGGACGGAGGAGGGATGACGGTGGAGAGGGGACGACAACGGAGGGGGGTGAGCGCTCGGGGAACATGACACTGCGGAGGGGGGATGACGGAGAGGGGTGGGGGAATGACAGATATCATGCGCTCCTCTGTCGTTCCCTCCTCTGTTGTGCCCACTTTTGTTGTGCCCTCCTCCGTCACGCTCGCCGCAGTTCACAGAGTACGGTGCACGGGGTACGATGTACGGTGCTAGGAGACCGAGGCACAAGGCACCACACTCGCCTCAGTCACACTCTCCTTCGTTATCCCTCCTTCATTTTGAAATTATTGTTTAATGTTTAATGTTTAATGTTTATGATTTATAAGGAGCAAGGAGCAAGGAGCAAGGAGGTACACATTTTGAGGGCTTCTGTGGACGGAAGAGGGATGACAGTGGAGAGGGGACGACAACGGAGGGGGGGGGGGGGTGAGCGCACGAGGAACATGACATTGCGGAGGGGGGATGATGGAGGGGGGTAGGGGAATGACAGATATCATGCACTCCTCTGTCGTTCCCTCCTCTGTTGTGCCCACTTTTGTTGTGCCCTCCTCATTCACGCTCGCCGCAATTCACAGAGTATGGTGCACGGGGTACGAAGTACGGTGCTAAGAGACCGGGGCACAAGGCACCGCACTCGCCTCAGTCACACTCTCCTTCGTTATCCCTCCTTCATTTTGAAATTATTGTTTAATGTTTAATGTTTAATGTTTATTATTTATAAGGAGCAAGGAGCAAGGAGCAAGGAGCAAGGAGGTACACATTTTGAGGGCTTCTGTGGACGGAGGAGGGATGACGGTGGAGAGGGGACGACAACGAAGGGGGGGTGAGCGCACGGGGAACATGAAACTGCGGAGGGGGGATGACGGAGGGGGGTAGGGGAATGACAGATATCATGCGCTCCTCTGTCGTTCCCTCCTCTTTTGTGCCCACATTTGTTGTGCCCTCCTCCATCACGCTCGCCGCAGTTCACAGAGTACGATGCACGGGGTACGAAGTACGGTGCTAAGAGACCGGGGCACAAGGCACCGCACTCACCCCAGTCACACTCTCCTTCGTTATCCCTCCTTCATTTTGAAATTATTTTTTAATGTTTAATGTTTAATGTTTAATGTTTATGATTTATAAGGAGCAAGGAGCAAGGAGCAAGGAGGAGCAAGGAGGAGCAAGGAGGAGCAAGGAGGAGCAAGGAGCAAGGAGCAAGGAGGTACACATTTTGAGGGCTTCTGTGGACGGAGGAGGGAAGACGGTGGAGAGGGGACGACAACGGAGGGGGGGGGGGGGGTGAGCGCACGGGGAACATGACACTGCGGAGGGGGGATGACGGAGGGGGGTAGGGGAATGACAGATATCATGCGCTCCTCTGTCGTTCCCTCCTCTGTTGTGCCCACTTTTGTTGTGCCCTCCTCCGTCATGCTCGCCGCAGTTCACAGAGTACGGTGCCTAAGAGACCGGGGCAAAAGGCACCGCACTCGCCTCAGTCACACTCTCCTTCGTTATCCCTCCTTCATTTTGAAATTATTGTTTAATGTTTAATGTTTATGATTTATAAGGAGCAAGGAGCAAGGAGCAAGGAGCAAGGAGCAAGGAGCAAGGAGCAAGGAGCAAGAAGGTACACATTTTGAGGGCTTCTGTGGACGGAGGAGGGATGACGGTGGAGAGGGGACGACAACGGAGGGGGGTGAGCGCTCGGGGAACATGACACTGCGGAGGGGGGATGACGGAGAGGGGTGGGGGAATGACAGATATCATGCGCTCCTCTGTCGTTCCCTCCTCTGTTGTGCCCACTTTTGTTGTGCCCTCCTCCGCCACGCTCGCCGCAGTTCACAGAGTACGGTGCACGGGGTACGATGTACGGTGCTAGGAGACCGAGGCACAAGGCACCGCACTCGCCTCAGTCACACTCTCCTTCGTTATCCCTCCTTCATTTTGAAATTATTGTTTAATGTTTAATGTTTAATGTTTATGATTTATAAGGAGCAAGGAGCAAGGAACAAGGAGCAAGGAGCAAGGAGCAAGGAGCAAGGAGGTACACATTTTGAGGGCTTCTGTGGACGGAAGAGGGATGACAGTGGAGAGGGGACGACAACGGAGGGGGGGGGGGGGTGAGCGCACGAGGAACATGACACTGCGGAGGGGGGATGATGGAGGGGGGTAGGGGAATGACAGATATCATGCACTCCTCTGTCGTTCCCTCCTCTGTTGTGCCCACTTTTGTTGTGCCCTCCTCATTCACGCTCGCCGCAGTTCACAGAGTACGGTGCACGGGGTACGAAGTACGGTGCTAAGAGACCGGGGCACAAGGCACCGCACTCGCCTCAGTCACATTCTCCTTCGTTATCCCTCCTTCATTTTGAAATTATTGTTTAATGTTTATGATTTATAAGGAGCAAGGAGCAAGGAGCAAGGAGCAAGGAGCAAGGAGCAAGGAGGTACACATTTTGAGGGCTTCTGTGGACGGAGGAGGGATGACGGTGGATAGGGGACGACAACGGAGGGGGGGGGGTGAGCGCACGGGGAACATGACACTGCGGAGGGGGGAAGACGGAGAGGGGTAAGGGAATGACAAATATCATGCGCTCTGTCGTTCCCTCTTCTTTTGTGCCCACTTTTGTTGTGCCCTCCTTCGTCACGCTTGCCGCAGTTCACAGAGTACGGTGCACGGGGTACGAAGTACGGTGCTAAGAGACCGGGGCACAAGGCACTGCACTCGCCTCAGTCACACTCTCCTTCCTTATCCCTCCTTAATTTTGAAATTATTGTTTAATGTTTAATGTTTATGATTTATAAGGAGCCAGGAGCAAGGAGCCGGGAGCAAGGAGCAAGGAGCAAAGAGCATGGAGCAATGAGCAAGGAGCATGAAGCAAGGAGCAAGGTGCAAGGAGCATGGAGCAAGGAGCAAGGAGCAAGGAGCATGGAGCATGGAGCAAGGAGCAAGGAGCAAGGAGAATGGAGCAAGGAGCAAGGAGCAAGGAGCAAGGAGCAAGGAGCAAGGAGGTACACACTCGCCTCAGTCACACTCTCCTTCAATATCCCTCATTCATTTTGAAATTATTATTTAATGTTTATGATTTATAAGGAGCAAGGAGCAAGGAGGAGCAAGGAGGAGCAAGGAGCAAGGAGGTACACACTCGCCTCAGTCACACTCGCCTTTGTTATCCCTCCTTCATTTTGAAATTATTGTTTAATGTTTATGATTTATAAGGTGCAAGGAGCAAGGAGCAAGGAGGAGTAAGGAGGAGCAAGGAGCAAGGAGCAAGGAACAAGGTACACACTCATCTCAGTCACACTCTCCTTCGTTATCCCTCCTTCATTTTGAAATTATTGTTTAATGTTTATAATTTATAAGGAGCAAGGAGGAGCAAGGAGGAGCAAGGAGGAGCAAGGAGCAAGGTACACACTCGCCTCAGTCACACTCTCCTTCGTCATCCCTCCTTTATTTTGAAATTATTGTTTAATGTTTATGATTTATAAGGAGCAAGAAGCAAGGAGTAAGGAGCAAGGAGCAAGGAGCAAGGAGCAAGGAGCATGGAGCAAGGAGCAAGGAGCATGGAGCAAGGAGCAAGGAGAAAGAAGCAAGGAGCAAGGAGCAAGGTACACACTCGCTTCAATCACACTCTCCTTCGTTATCCCTCCTTCATTTTGAAATTATTGTTTAATGTTTATGATTTATAAGGAGCAAGGAGCAAGGAGCATGGAGCATGGAGCAAGGAGCAAGGAGAAAGGAGCAACGAGCAAGGAGCAAGGTACACACTCGCTTCAGTCACACTCTCCTTCGTTATCCCTCCTTCATTTTGAAATTATTGTTTAATGTTTAATGTTTATGATTTATAGGAGCAAGGAGCAAGGAGCATGGAGCAAGGAGCAAGGAGCAAGGAGCAAGGAGCAAGGAGCAAGGAGCAAGGAGGTACACATTTTGAAGGCTTCTGTGGATGGAGGATGGATGACGGTGGAGAGGGGACGACAACGGAGGGGGGGGGGGGGGTGAGCGCACGGGCAACATGACACTGCGGAGGGGGGAGGACGGAGGGGGATAAGGGAATGACAGATATCATACGCTCCTCTGTCGTTCCCTCCTCTTTTGTGCCCACTTTTGTTGTGCCCTCCTCCGTCACGCTCGCCGCAATTCACAGAGTACGGTGCACGGGGTACGAAGTACGGTGCTAAGAGACCGGGGCACAAGGCACCGCACTCGCCTCAGTCACACTCTCCTTCGTTATCCCTCATTCATTTTGAAATTATTGTTTAATGTTTAATGTTTATGATTTATAAGGAGCAAGGAGCAAGAAGCAAGGAGCAAGGAGCAAGGAGGTACACATTTTGAGGGCTTCTGTGGACGGAGGAGGGATGACGGTGGAGAGGGGACGACAACGGAGGGGGGGGGGGTGAGCGCACGGGGAACATGACACTGCGGAGGGGGGATGACGGAGGGGGGTAGGGGAATGACAGATATCATGCGCTCCTCTGTCGTTCCCTCCTCTTTTGTGCCCACATTTGTTGTGCCCTCCTCCGTCACGCTCGCCGCAGTTCACAGAGTACGATGCACGGGGTACGAAGTACGGTGCTAAGAGACCGGGGCACAAGGCACCGCACTCGCCTCAGTCACACTCTCCTTCGTTATCCCTCCTTCATTTTGAAATTATTGTTTAATGTTTAATGTTTAATGTTTATGATTTATAAGGAGCAAGGAGCAAGGAGCAAGGAGGAGCAAGGAGGAGCAAGGAGGAGCAAGGAGGAGCAAGGAGCAAGGAGCAAGGAGCAAGGAGCAAGGAGCAAGGAGGTACACATTTTGAGGGCTTCTGTGGACGGAGGAGGGAAGACGGTGGAGAGGGGACGACAACGGAGGGGGGTGGGGGGGTGAGCGCACGGGGAACATGACACTGCGGAGGGGGGATGACGGAGGGGGGTAGGGGAATGACAGATATCATGCGCTCCTCTGTCGTTCCCTCCTCTGTTGTGCCCACTTTTGTTGTGCCCTCCTCCGTCACGCTCGCTGCAGTTCACAGAGTACGGTGCCTAAGAGACCGGGGCAAAAGGCACCGCACTCGCCTCAGTCACACTCTCCTTCGTTATCCCTCCTTCATTTTGAAATTATTGTTTAATGTTTAATGTTTATGATTTATAAGGAGCAAGGAGCAAGGAGCAAGGAGCAAGGAGCAAGAAGGTACACATTTTGAGGGCTTCTGTGGACGGAGGAGGGATGACGGTGGAGAGGGGACGACAACGGAGGGGGGTGAGCGCTCGGGGAACATGACACTGCGGAGGGGGGATGACGGAGAGGGGTGGGGGAATGACAGATATAATGCGCTCCTCTGTCGTTCCCTCCTCTGTTGTGCCCACTTTTGTGGTGCCCTCCTCCGTCACGCTCGCCGCAGTTCACAGAGTACGGTGCACGGGGTACGATGTACAGTGCTAGGAGACCGGGGAACAAGGCACCGCACTCGCCTCAGTCACACTCTCCTTCGTTATCCCTCCTTCATTTTGAAATTATTGTTTAATGTTTAATGTTTATGATTTATAAGGAGCAAGGAGCAAGGAGCAAGGAGCAAGGAGCAAGGAGGTACACATTTTGAGGGCTTCTGTGGATGGAAGAGGGATGATAGTGGAGAGGGGACGACAACGGAGGGGGGGGGGGGTGAGCGCACGAGGAACATGACACTGCGGAGGGGGGTATGGGAATGACAGATATCATGCACTCCTCTGTCGTTCCCTCCTCTGTTGTGCCCACTTTTATTGTGCCCTCCTCATTCACGCTCGCCGCAGTTCACAGAGTACGGTGCACGGGGTACGAAATACGGTGCTAAGAGACCGGGGCACAAGGCACCGCACTCGCCTCAGTCACACTCTCCTTCGTTATCCCTCCTTCATTTTGAAATTATTGTTTAATGTTTATGATTTATAAGGAGCAAGGAGCAAGGAGGAAGGAGCAAGGAGCAAGGAGCAAGGAGCAAGGAGCAAGGAGCAAGGAGCAAGGAGCAAGGAGCAAGTTGCAAGGAGCATGGAGCATGGAGCATGGAGCATGGTGCATGGAGCATGGAGCATGGAGCATGGAGCAAGGAGCAAGGAGCAAGGAGCAAGGAGCAAGGAGCAAGGAGGTACACATTTTGAGGGCTTCTGTGGACGGAAGAGGGATGACAGTGGAGAGGGGACGACAACGGAGTGGGGGGTGAGCGCACGAGGAACATGACACTGCGGAGGGGGGATGACGGAGGGGGGTAGGGGAATGACAGATATCATGCACTCCTCTGTCGTTCCCTCCTCTGTTGTGCCCACTTTTGTTGTGCGCTCCTCATTCACGCTCGCCGCAGTTCACAGAGTACGGTGCACGGGGTACGAAGTACGGTGCTAAGAGACCGGGGCACAAGGCACCGCACTCGCCTCAGTCACACTCTCCTTCGTTATCCCTCCTTCATTTTGAAATTATTGTTTAATGTTTATGATTTATAAGGAGCAAGGAGCAAGGAGCAAGGAGCAAGGAGCAAGGAGCAAGGAGCAAGGAGCAAGGAGCAAGGAGCAAGGAGCATGGAGCATGGAGCATGGAGCATGGAGCATGGAGCAAGGAGCAAGGAGCAAGGAGCAAGGAGCAAGGAGCAAGGAGCAAGGAGCAAGGAGCAAGGAGCAAGGAGCAAGGAGCAAGGAGCAAGGAGGTACACATTTTGAGGGCTTCTGTGGACGGAAGAGGGATGACAGTGGAGAGGGGACGACAACGGATTGGGGGGTGAGCGCACGAGGAACATGACACTGCGGAGGGGGGATGACGGAGGGGGCTAGGGGAATGACAGATATCATGCACGGGGTACGAAGTACGGTGCTAAGAGACCGGGGCACAAGGCACCGCACTCGCCTCAGTCACACTCTCCTTCGTTATCCCTCCTTCATTTTGAAATTATTGTTTAATGTTTATGATTTATAAGGAGCAGGGAGCAAGGAGCAAGGAGCAAGGAGCAAGGAGCAAGGAGCAAGGAGCAAGGAGCAAGGAGCAAGGAGCAAGGAGCAAGGAGCAAGGAGCAAGGAGCAAGGAGCAAGGAGGTACACATTTTGAGGGCTTCTGTGGACGGAAGAGGGATGACAGTGGAGAGGGGACGACAACGGAGTGGGGGGTGAGCGCACGAGGAACATGACACTGCGGAGGGGGGATGACGGAGGGGGCTAGGGGAATGACAGATATCATGCACGGGGTACGAAGTACGGTGCTAAGAGACCGGGGCACAAGGCACCGCACTCGCCTCAGTCACACTCTCCTTCGTTATCCCTGGGCTTCTGTGGACGGAAGAGGGATGACAGTGGAGAGGGGACGACAACTGAGTGGGGGTGAGCGCACGAGGAACATGACACTGCGGAGGGGGATGACGGAGGGGGCTAGGGGAATGACAGATATCATGCATGGGGTACGAAGTACGGTGCTAAGAGACCGGGGCACAAGGCACCGCACTCGCCTCAGTCACACTCTCCTTCGTTATCCCTCCTTCATTTTGAAATTATTGTTTAATGTTTATGATTTATAAGGAGCAAGGAGCAAGGAGCAAGGAGCAAGGAGCAAGGAGCAAGGAGCAAGGAGCAAGGAGCAAGGAGCAAGGAGCAAGGAGCAAGGAGCAAGGAGCAAGGAGCAAGGAGCAAGGAGCAAGGAGCAAGGAGCAAGGAGCAAGGAGCAAGGAGCAAGGAGCAAGGAGCAAGGAGGTACACATTTTGAAGGCTTCTGTGGACGGAGGAGGGATGACGGTGGAGAGGGGACGACAACGGAGGGGGAGGGTGAGCGCACGAGGAACATGACACTGCGGAGGGGGGATGACGGAGGGGGGTAGGGGAATGACAGATATCATGCGCTCCTCTGTCGTTCCCTCCTCTTTTGTGCCCACATTTGTTGTGCCCTCCTCCGTCACGCTCGGCCGCAGTTCACAGAGTACGATGCACGGGGTACGAAGTATGGTGTTAAGAGACCGGGGCACAAGGCACCGCACTCGCCTCAGTCACACTCTCCTTCGTTATCCCTCCTGCATTTTGAAATTATTGTTTAATGTTTAACGTTTATGATTTATAAGGAGCACGGAGCAGGGAGCAGGGAGCAGGGAGCTGGGAGCAGGGAGCAGGGAGCGGGGAGCAGGGAGCAGGGAGCAAGGAGCAAGGAGCAATGAGCAAGGAGCAAGGAGGTACACATTTTGAGGGCTTCTGTGGACGGAGGAGGGATGACGGTGGAGAGGGGACGACAACGGAGGGGTGAGCGCACGGGGAACATGACACTGCGGAGGGGGGATGACGGAGGGGGGTAGGGGAATGACAGATATCATGCGCTCCTCTGTCGTTCCCTCCTCTTTTGTGCCCACTTTTGTTGTGCCCTCCTCCGTGACGCTCGCCGCAGTTCACAGAGTACGATGCACGGGGTACGAAGTACGGTGCTAAGAGACCGGAGCACAAGGCACCGCACTCGCCTCAGTCACACTCTCCTTCGTTATCCCTCCTTCATTTTGAAATTATTGTTTAATGTTTAATGTTTATGATTTATAAGGAGCAAGGAGCATGGAGGTACACATTTTGAGGGCTTCTGTGGACGGAGGAGGGAAGACGGTGGAGAGGGGACGACAACGGAGGGGGGGGGGGGTGAGCGCACGGGGAACATGACACTGCGGAGGGGGGATGACGGAGGGGGGTAGGGGAATGACAGATATCATGCGCTCCTCTGTCGTTCCCTCCTCTGTTGTGCCCACTTTTGTTGTGCCCTCCTCCGTCACGCTCGCCGCAGTTCACAGAGTACGGTGCCTAAGAGACCGGGGCAAAAGGCACCGCACTCGCCTCAGTCACACTCTCATTCGTTATCCATCCTTCATTTTGAAATTATTGTTTAATGTTTAATGTTTATGATTTATAAGGAGCAAGGAGCAAGGAGCAAGGAGCAAGGAGCAAGGAACTACACACTCGCCTCAGTCACACTCTCCTTCAATATCCCTCATTTATTTTGAAATCAGAGTTACGTCGACATAAGTTGCGTCGAATTCTGTTTGGAGTTACTTTGACTCATTCTGAGAGGAACGTCGACTACACTTCGACGTTGCGTCGAATTCTATTCGACGCATATTTACTTAAACTAATTTTTCATTCTTAGAATTTATATTCTACTCATTTTAGGGGTTAAGATAAATCATTTCTCCAACACTACTTATCTCTGATGAGTATGTAATTAGCCTCTTCCTCACCGAGCTCTGGAAGGAAATATCTTTGGATGTGTGCATTTTATGTCGTCGTCCCTTCAAAAAGCTTATGCATTAGCACGAATACAAGAACAAAATGTTCATAAGCTTGGGGGAAATTGTGGCTCTCATCATCAGGGGACGGCAGTTGTGGCCCCGATACTTGACGACAACAGGTCATCCAACAGGATCCATATGGCCAGTTAAAGCATGCCACAACAGTAAAAAACCACAAAGAAATTATCCCCCAAAGAGATGGACGATAAATGGCTCAAGGGACTCTATTTATGGTGTGACCATAAGTATTTTATGGGACACAAATGTTGTAATTCAACTCAATTTTATGTCCTTGAAGTAGAGATGGAGGAGGGAGATAAAGGGGGAGAGGATGTAAAAGATAACCTTGTAGAGAGAGAGAGAGACGAGGTAGAAGCGCAATGCCAAGAACCACTCATCACCCCACAAGTTTCCATGCATGCTCTCACGATCATCATTGATTTTCACACCATGAGGGTCACAGTGTTAACCCGAAATCCTGCGACTGCAGCTAGAATCCGTTCAGAATCAAAGCAAGCCCTTAGTGCTTGGTAGTAGGGGTTACATTACTTATAACCAGAGACCCTTCCCAGTCTCAGTTAAGCGAGTGGTTACGTCCCATATAACTGTGCTCCCTTTCCCCGCATCAACACCCAACCTGCCCGACCGACCCTCCGCAACAGCCGGAGTCCTGAAGGGTCCGGGCGAACACACTGGGTGTCCGCCCCCGCCCTCTCTTTATCTAGTGGCGGGCCGGCGGCCTGTGCGGATGCAACATGTTGTGACCACACAATCTCCCCTTCTCTCCCACCTGCTGGGATTCTCCTGTTCCCCATGCAGCTAGCATTTAAAGCGGCATTTAATATGACATTAAATGCTCCCAACCGTCTGTGCAGCCCTCCCTTTTATATAAATAGGGGTTCATGGGTGCTTGTAAGGGACACGAAACTTGAGCTAGAATATTCCCTATAGTGGGTGCAGTTGTGAGTTTTGAGTCGCCATTGTTTACCTATAGATGGCTCATTTTCGTGTTTTGTAATAGTTTGTAATCGCTCTTTAAAGAAATTAAAGTGTCCGAAACAAGTGGTATTTGTCGTTGCGGGCAAATATGGTGTTCGACGCCAACTCACGGTAAGCTCTTTCTGTACTCTGTTCGCTGACCCTCAAGGGTTAGAAACTGATTACTTGTAATCTCTGTTCCCCCGTCACCTTCTAGTCTCGTCACTGACTGTGTGGAAGTTGGTGACATTTTTGGCATCAACAGAACAAACATGCGACCCTTAGATTTTTGCAATCAGTGAAACGACCCAATGGCCGTAGGACAGCCGTCGCAATCGCCCCATGGTTCTAACCCCTTGGACGGGGGAGCAGTTACTCGGGAGTAGCTCAACTCCTTGCAAGCAATGGTTACCCGCTTTGTGGACTAAAGGTATCCGCCCCAAGACACCGCGCTCTAGTAGGAGCCCGTGACTCCCCTGCAGAGACCGCAACAGTCGGAGGAGGCTCCCCAAATCCAGTCGCGCGGCGAGTTCGCGTTATAATGTCAGGAGTTCTTCAAGGAAATCACATCAACTTATTAGGGGAGAGCCTTGAATTTTGAGGAAGGGCCCGACTACGTGGAGGAGCCAAATTCTTACTCCCCCTTTGCCGCTAACATCGAGATGGAATCCGCTCCGTTCGGGTTCAAGGAGCCCCGTCTTTCCATATTCTTCGGGAGGGAGGATCCTGCTTACCATCTTCAAGTATTCGATTTTGCTGCATCCCTTCAGCCCCTCTCGGACGGGCTTCGTTGCAAGCTGCTTGCCACCATATTTCATGGCAAGGCCAGGGAATGGTTCCATAATCTCCCCCTCATTTTTTTGTCTCCCTCAAGGAGCTGAGGAAGGAGGTGCTGCAAAGATTCACAACTTCAAAGAGGAGGAAGAGTGATCTAGACGCCCTCTTTCAAGAAGGAAGAACAAGTTTCTCAGATCGGTGACTTCGTCTTCGCTGTAAGAGAGTTTTTATCTCTATCTTGTCTTCGTTGCTTTGTGCGGTTGAAGATAGATTTGAGTTTTGTCTCTTGCTCATGAAGAGAAGAAATTTCACCGTGAGTTGAGAGGGGATTCAATTTGTGAATCCAAGAGGAATCTAGGTTGGGCAAACCTAGATTGTTTTGTTGTAATCCGTATAATTTTTTAGTGGATTGTTCGTGTGCCCCACTCCGTGGTTTATCCCTCATTGCTTTAGAGAGGGTTTTCCACATAAAATATTGTTGTCCTCGGGTTGTTATATTTTTCTGTGTGATTGCTGCGTTAATTTTTTCTTCTAGTGTGCCCAGATTTGCAAGTGAGTTATATCCCTATAGAGCGATCCCAAAATATTCGCGGGCCTGCAATATATAGACATCAACAAAAAATGATCACGCACAGTTTGGCGCAAGGGTGCTTCCGCCTGTGCATCAGATCGTGCGTGAAAGATTGACAAACTGGCGCGAAATGAAAATGTCACCCCTGCCCATACCGTGCGCGAAGGAAATCACACGGGCAGATACAGAGCCATCATTTTAGGGGAAAACATGGCAATGATCGCGCACGAGCGGCCCAAACCGTGCACAAAGGAATTCACATGATTTGCCTCCGCCAGTGCGGCTTGATAAATGCAGACCAACCATGTGATGTGCCTCGCATGACCGTGCAAGCACAAATCGCACGGGCAGAGGCAGACTACCCATTTTTGGAGGAATCACGCCATTGAACGTGCACGTGCAATTCAAACAATGCGAGAAGGAAATCACACGATCATGCTGTGTTCAGGCAGAAAGAGGGTTTCTGACGCTACGATCCACTCAACCACATGACAACGGCCCGGGAGAATCAAGCATGAAATAAATAAAACTTAACAATTATGATTCAAATAGATGAGGGGAGAAGAATTCTCCCGTATACATGATTACATGGAATTCCGTTATACTTATCTTGAAATGCATCATATTTTGAAAATATCTAATCGAACCAAATATGAGTGAAAACCATCTAAGCGTAAATGCACTGAAAACATGCTAATCACGGGTAAAATGAACCGTAACATAAGCCCTAGCTTTCATTCGTTGTCGGCATTCGAAGGAGTAGGAGAGATCAAAAGCAGCGAACATGTCGGGAATGGGAGATGGCTACGTGGGAACCGCCCAGGATGCTGTGCGTATAAGGAGGTTGGAAAAACAGCGGGAGGCGGAGAGGCGGAAGATCCAGGAACTCAAGAATAAGTCTGCCTCCAACGGCGGCCAGACCGGTCTCCTGCAGTTTGGGTCCGGTACCTCTGAGGTACTCCTGCTCGTCTTCTATATTTCCTCCTTTTTGCTGGTGAAGTTCTCCATCTAAAACTTTTTTTGGGATACTGTGAATTTTCTATTCTGTGCTATGTTTAATTCTGAGCTTGGTGATCTCATATTATGTACCCTTTTGGTAGCCGTAGCTAGCCCTGCAAGTTGAGTCGAGCCGGCTCGTGAGCTCGATGAGCCGGCTCGAAAAAAGCTCGACTCGAGCTCGAACCAATTGAGCTCGAGCTCGAGCTCGATTTCGAGCCGAGCTCGAGCTCGATTACTCTTGTTCATGAGCTCGCGAGCCGGCTCGCGAGCTTTTTTTTTGGGTATTTTTTTTTAAAAAATATATATAAATAAAAATAAAAATGGGTTCATGAGCAAAAAGCTCGCGAGCAGCTCGAGCTCGACTCGAGCTCGCGAGCTCGAAAGCTCGAGCTCAAGCTCAATATACTGGTCTCGAGCTCGAGCTCGAGCCAAGCAGGGTGAGCTCGACGAGCTCGAGCTCGAAATATTTAGCTCGAGCTCGAGCTCGAGTTTGGGATTTTTGCCAAGCTCGACTCGTTTACACCCTATACAGAAACTTGAATCCTAAATGTACGAAAAGTTTTTATTTGGGTAATGTAATGTTATTGAGCTGTTAAGCAAGGGGCTGTTGAGATAAGAATGTAATTTCATCAAACCTATTCTTTTTATATACCTTAATGTCAGTGGTGATTATGACTTCCTTTCATTTCATTAGGTCAGTAGATAATTTCACATGTAAATGTCGCCCGATATATTATAACACAATGCATATATATCACCAAAGTAAATGTTATCAAAATGGAACTTTAAACATTATTTAGTTACTTATTTGTTGAAGATGTTTTCAAACTAATAGATGATAGTTGTGACGGACTTGCGAAGAGTCAATCTACCTAGCTATCTAACTACTGTTTGGTATCCTATGTGCATCTTTCTCATTGCTCCATCAAACTACAACATATTTTATGCGGAACCTTGAAATATTATATAACCCGAGCTTTCCTGGAGCGATGCTCTATGGTCTGAGTGTTGGGCAGTGAATTGTGTACATGAGCAAAAAATGACAGTTGCAGAGATGAGAATGCTTAGGTGGATGTGTGGACACACGAGACTGGATAAAATTAGGAATGAATGTATCAGGGATAAGACAGGAGTGACACCAATTGCAGAGAAGATGCGAGAAGCTCGACTAAGATGGTTTGGACACGTACAAAGGAGACCATTAGAGGCACCTGTTAGGCATTGTGAGAGTTTAGTCACTAAGCATGTTAAACGGGGGAGGGGTAGACCAATGAAGACTTGGAATGAGACTATAAGGAAATACATGATGTACTTAGGCATTAGTGAGATTATGACTAAAGATAGGGCACAATGATGACAAATGATCCATATTACCGACCCCACTATAGTGGGATAAAGGCTTGAGTGTTGTTGTTGTCGTTATTTATCATAAGTTGTTTGCTATTAAGCCTCTGAAATTATTGATCCATGTTTCTAATCAATTCATGGCAGCATGAGAAAACCATTCCCATAAATTGATTCTCAACTTAAGAAACTTCGTATGTTTGGATGTGAAGATACACGAGGGACTCGAGTTGGTTTAGTGTAGCTTGACGAGTTTTTAATTGTCAAACATCCAATACATGCTCAATCTCCCTCGATATATGTTTGAAAGGTGGTAGCATGCTGGAAGAGGAAACTCCAGACTGTAGTTGGTGGACTAAAAAAGGACAGAATCTTTGTTGCAGCTTATGAAAAGTGCTTGCAGGATACCTCTCATTCCTGAAAGAACAAGAATCCAATCTTCTTCGGAGAAATATAACTCTCGACGTTGAAGATCAACTATGAATTTATATTTCTCGGAAGATGCTCGTAATCTATTAACAACAAATTTATGCAGTGTTTTCAAATGATTTATAAACAAACAGAGCATCAAAGGAAATGCGTTCAAAAATGGAAGGAAGTGGCGATCAAATAATTGAGGAATTGAGCAAACTCAACTTGTGGAATCATCAAGTTTGTGTTGTTTCAGAAGTCTTCCGGCCAAGCACATAAGGGTTATTGTAAACTTTGATTAACGACCTCAATTTTCGCACCCGTTTGAGACTGAAGTGCGCCACAATTTCAAGTTTCGCCCCGAGTTTACCGTGTAGGAGTTTCCAATGAAATCCCTTGAATTGCGTCCCTATTGGGAGTGAAAATCTCAAAAATCCTAAGTAGTATCACAATCTTCCTAATGCGTATACCTGGTGGTTGAAGGAGGCATGGCGGTTATTAGAGGCGGAGTTCAATTTTCCTCGATGCTGTAATAGTGGTCGCAAGAATTTGTGAAGTCGGGTCGATGATGGCGTCGCCAAAATCGGAAGGGAAGGTTGGAGGAATGGTCGCCGACCCTTTACTTGTGCTTCGGGAACGACGAGCCTGGGAGAGGGGGCATTGATCGACTAGGGATGAAATTGGGACTGGAGGGCGATGATTGAATAGTGGTTTTGGCTTAGAACTGCCAACGAGAATAAAGATGTTTTTCTATCTCGTTTCCTTCTTACCCTAACTTGTGAGTGGGGGTAGGGTGTGCTTTAAGCCGACATTCAATTAAAACTTAAAAGAAAAATAAATGACTCATGATTCTTTTCAATAAATGAGAATTTTTAAAAGGGAAGGTCAAGAATTTGTTGTTTCCAAAGTAAATATATTTCAAAATTAAAACATAAGAAAATAATTCTCTTGCCCTAATTGCCACTACCTCCTTATTTGACGACCAATTTATTAAGGGTCTGTTTGGCACGACGGTTGCGGTTAGAAATGCAGCGGTCGGCGGTGGCGGTCATGAACGCAGTGGTCGGAAACTGCGGTCACGAACGCAATTGTGTCGTTTGGTGAAACTGTGTTTTTGGTGCTAACAAGAATGTGAAAGCAGTTTTATCTGTTAACACAGAACTGTGACGGTTGTTGAACTCAAATTGCAGTTTCCACTTAAACATAAACATAAAATATAGATGAAACTTAAAAATATAGATGAAACGTACACATACAATTGTTCAAATAAACATATTAAACAAAAACATTTCAAAAGTTATATAGTTCTTGTTCTTTCCGCTCTGTTCGCTATCACCTGCACATTAGACAATTTTAAAAACTGTGAATAATATATAATGATTAAAATACATTAACAATTATTAACTAGTATGTTAAGTTACATGTGAGCATTCTCTAGTTGATTGGCTATATGATCCCTTAAGGCTGCCATTTCATTAGCCTCTCCGCCATCATTGAAATCAACATCTATTTCATCTGGTTCCAGCAACTCCTGATGCAAGGAGTTTTCATCATCCTCACACTCTTCAAACTTCGGGTCTTGACATGAAGGATGCTTACAAATATAGTTGTGCAATGCCATTGTTGCCACTATAATTAAAGTTTACTTTTTGAAAGAGTATTGAGGCATGTCCCGAAGTATCTTCCATTTCTCCTTCCATACACCAAATGTTCTTTCAATGACGCACGCAGTGATGAGTGTGATTTATTAAAAAGCTCACGGGGTCCTTGAATTGGATGGTTACCACATGCAAAATCTGGTAAATGGTATTAGTATCCGGGTAGGGTTTTATGAACCCTCTATGCAGTGGATATATCCAACATCTACCAAGTAATATTTACCTGCAGAATTTTTCTCGTTACAAACAAGTTTATGCATAAATAAGTGGAG
Organism: Dactylorhiza incarnata; assembly: GCA_033032865.1. Taxonomy (NCBI): domain Eukaryota; kingdom Viridiplantae; phylum Streptophyta; class Magnoliopsida; order Asparagales; family Orchidaceae; genus Dactylorhiza; species Dactylorhiza incarnata. Next base: position 5,226 of record JAWHQI010001089.1, on the reverse strand, counting down.
TTGGAAAAAAGCTTAAAATACAATTAGTACATATACCTGGTGGTGGAAATGGAAATTGCTATTCCTGTCTGTTAATGCACGATGAAATATCCGGCTGTCATGTGCTGATCCTTCCCATCCTGATACCACGAATGTGAAACACATATTGAAATCACAAATACCCATAACATTCTGCGTTGGTTTCCCCTGACGACCAATATACGACACTTGTTTATCAGCTGAAATGCGTGCATGCACGTGTGTCCCGTCAATCGCTCTAATGCAATTTTTGAAAAAAAAAACAAATACTGATCATCATACTTTATTTTTGAAGAAATATCTCTAAAATGTCTGTCATCTGGCTGGATAATATCTGTTGCTGGTCGAATTAGATCATTAATACCGCACGTGGAAAACGGCTTATAGTTTCTGTTGAATGTTGGAAGTGTTTAGAAGTAGCCCTCATGAAATCATTTTGTGCTAAAATATATATCGTAATGGCTAACACCCCCTTGCATTTGTTCTTGCCGAGCCCTTGAGACCATATGTGCTTTCTAGTTTTGTTACCAGATCAACAAATATAATTTTTGACATCCTTAACATGTTATGAGATCTAATTGGATGCCCAACCAATTACTCCCTCACCCATTTTTTCACCGGTCTGTCTTGAGGTCATGCATGAGGTCTTCGCAGGCAAACTAGAAATGTATTCATATGTGAGACATATGACTGCAACGAATTTTTTGATGAACTGTGCATAACGTCGACGATAAACAGAACTACTAGATGAACATTCAGAATCAGATGATGAAACTGAAATGACATAGGATACGGCTAAGAAACATAGTAGACATGCCAAAAAAAGAGTTACAACAACATATTTAAAAGCAGTACAAACGTAGTATAGTAGGCATGACAACATATATAGAGTTTCAACAACATAGTAGACATGACAACAAATATAGAGTTACAACAGCATAGTAGACATGAAGTTGATAATCCTCTCTCCCTTGGAGTACTCATTTTCTGTAAACAACCATTTGTATCAGCATAACTATATAACTTGAAGCGTGTATCATGCTTATATAACTTGAAGCTTGTATCATGCTTATATAACTTGAAGCTTGTATCATGCTTATATAACTTGAAGCATACAACTATAACTTGAAGATTGTATCAACATAACTTTATTTTTGTCTGATGCACTTAGCACATAACTTGAAGATTGTATCCCGAAACTCTATATGCTCTCAACTTTTTAGAGCAAAAAGAAGAAACCAGAACAAAAAATATACAACAACCAAAACATGGACTTGAGAAATATGGACAAATAATCAGAACAAAAACTACACAACAAAATCGGAGAAATAAAAAAAAATCAGAACATGGACCGGAGGCGATCAAGTAATAGAAGAAATCTATTCATACCTTCCAGCGAGAACACCAGAGTCGAACTCGGAGGCGACGAAACAGAATCTGCTGTCAATCTCTGCTGGATATTGCATAAACGCCGTCGATCTGCACTGGATATTGCAGAACCGAAGCAGATTTCCTGGAGGAGCGGTCGTCCTTTTCAATAGGCGAGGGGAGAAACGAAGCAGAACTGTGAGGGGCTACTAAGCAAAAACGAAGAAGCAGAAACGAAACAGATCCGCGAGGGTCTATTAGGGCATCGAGGAAGAAGAGCATTCGCCGTCTGCGAGAAATGAGGAACTATCAGGAGAGCTGCGGGAAATGAGGGACACACAAGGGTTACGCGATTTTGCGCGCGCCCGCACGTGTGTGTGTGTGTGGGGGGGGGGGGGGGGGGGAGCCGCGGGCCAAAAACGTAATAAAGCTATTTTTTGAGATTGTGTTTCTCAACCGCCCGCGCCAAACACCTAAAAAACAACGGTGACGTTTAAAAAAAACACCACCGCACTAAAAACATTGCCCCAAACGGGGCCTAAGAGTTTTATTGGTCGGTCGTGCCAATAAGCTGTAGCAAAGAGTACAATCATATCACGACTCTTGTGCAAATGCGAACAAAGCTGAAATATGTAAATAAATTAAACTTGCACGGACATAAAATGTGAACACATGTTGCATTAACTTCCAAGAATAGTGTTAATTCAAAAGATTGTAGTATGATAAAGGAGCTCAACAATCTAATCTTGAAGTTATAGACGATTTGTTTGCTACCCCATAATGATGCTAAACCATATTAAGCTCACCCTAGATATATAATTATATATTTGCCCATTTATCCCTTTCATGCAATGAATATTAATATATTTTATGTTTTTAATCATTTATGTAAGGTGACCTAAAGGGTAATATAGTCTTTTGGTTGTTAGACTACGGTTATCAGAAATTTTTGACATCACCTTGCTTGCACTTCCCTCACCTTCTTTTTTCAGTTAAGTTTGTTGTTAGAATGAGGAGGGGGGGGGGGGGGGGGGGGGTGATATGATATGTTCCCACTCGACATTTATCTACTTAATTTTATGTATGCTTCTATTTAAGTTGTATGTTGTGAGTCGTTAGAAGTCATTAAATATCTTTTAATATTTGAAGTAATTTATAGAATTCCAAATGTTTTGATTTATTATGAGCATACCATTTTGTAATTCTATATAAAACCCCTTTGTGATGCAGGGGTAGATTGAAAATGATGTATGCCTAATATGCAACCCTAGGTGGAATGCAATGCACTTACCAACTAGCCGTAATGAGGATGCAAATGCAGCGAGATCAGTCAGAACAAATTAGCAATAAACAATTAATTAAAATAAACTTATTTAGGTTCACAGTTGTTTACAGAAAATTTAATTGGAAAGGAAAATGTTAATCCACAAGCAATGAGGTAGAAAATATTTGAACGCGCACCGAATAAGTCATGCAAGTCAAATGATTTTCATGGAAATAAAACATATAACTATTGCATTCAGTAAAATATAGTCCCAAGTACACAATAATAAAAACAAGAAACACTGAACTATGACTCACACATGCAGGTGGCGACAGAATGCGACATTGTCGATGTCTGAGGACTGCTGGTCCCTCCAAGGAACTGGTGTTGTTGAGTAGAAACCAAGGTGTGGGGGGGGGGGGGGGGGGGGATAAGGAAGGGTAGACAACTGAAATGAGGTTATGTTTCAGGGTTTCTGTGTCTTGGGAAGGGTGTCGACTGGCTAAGGAGGCTTGGAAGGGTGGGCTGCCACTGGATTGCGGATGGGAAAGGTGGGCTGGCGTCGGGTAGGGAAGGAGAGAGACTGATTTGCACTGAATGGGAGATTTGGGCTATGATGACTGTGGGAAGCAGGGGAAGTTCTGGACGGTGGTGTATGAAGATGGAATAAGATTGTCTATTGTTGGAATGGCATGGGAAGTGGAGGTGTAATGTAGGGACTAAGATCGAGGGGGCTGGCTGTTGTTGGAATGGCGTCTGAAGTGGAGGATTAACTCAGGGAGTAAGATCGAGCTTTCGTTGTTCGGGAGAAAGAGGAGATTGCGTTTGCAGGGAGACGGGAGTCCACTATAATGACGATCGTGGATGGGGCTTGCGGAAACAAGCGAGGGGAAATGATGAAGGGATCGATAGGGATGGTGGAGGAAGAAGCCGATGGAAACCCGAGTGGCACCTGTGGCGGCTTCTCGTTGTCACACTGGGAGGAGATCGACAGTTTCGTAATTGGACTGAAACCACGATGCCTCTACCCGTCGCTTGCATGCGTATATAAACTGCATAACTGAAAGGAGGGCACCCAGATCAGACGACTCATAATGTCCGAATCGAGCTGGTGTCTAATACAACTCGAAATAAATAAATAAATAAATACATGACGACTTGTGATTGACCATTCGAACGCATTCATGGACTCGGATTGTCCGAACAAGTAGGGATCACCGCCTCCTGCAGGAATACACATATGTGGACCGACGATCTCCATCAACTCCCCCCGCTTGAAAGTACTCATCTTCAGTGAGTGAAGATGATCGTAATCACGGCGTAGCCTAGGGGTTAGTCGCTCGAGCTCCTTTGGGGAAATCCAAGTATCATCCGAGAACGGGTGGCCGCTCCAATGGGCAAGATATTACAGTGTCTCTCGCTCGTCTAGGCGCGCTTGAGGCGCCGGGTGCACCAGGCGCACCGGGCCTCACCTCTGCAAGGCTGAGGCGGCGGGTGGGTGAGGTGCCTCAGGCGCGCCCAGGTGCGCGCCCTTACCAGCCGCGCGCCTTACCAGCTCGCGCGCCTTACCAGCTCGCGCGCCTTACCAGCTCGCGCGCCTTACCAGCTCCCAGGCGCGCGCCTTACCAGCTCCCAGGCGCGCGCCTTACCAGCTCCCATGCGCGCGCCTTACCAGCTCCAGGCGCGCCAAAGGCGCGCCTGGGACTTTCAAGGGCTTTTCTTCAACTTGATTACTGATTTTTATTGCAGGTGGGCAAAAACATGATCTCAGGGTTAGATTACATGATTTCTTATATGTATCTACCATCTAGTGAGGGAAGTTGCACCGTAATGGTGAAATTACATAATTAAACCGCGAAATGCAATGGATTAATCATCAGTATTTGCGCGTATAAACTCCACTGATGAAGAATAACAACGTAAAATCTATGCGATTGCAGCAAGTTGCAGCACTTGCACCTATAACAGTAAATATTTGTAAAACACCAATCTAAAAAAGTAGCCTTTGGAGTTGTGATATATGTAATTCTAGTTGTTGATATGGTGGTAGATTTATTTTATGTGTTTTTGTATTTAATAAACTGTATTTTTTTCATTTTTGCGTCTCACGTGCCTCAGGCGCGCACCTGCGCCTAGGCTCCAAGTCCCCTTGCGCCTTGATGCGCCTTACGCCTTTAATAATAGAATAATAGAGAATATAAGTAGAGAAGAAGGCGAATGACAAAGATAACACTGCGAATATGAAGCGAACGAGGAGATTCTTCCTCGGAATGGGGAGAGTCCATGGACTGTCACTCTGACCTTCCAAGCAATCCTTTGGCTGCCGTCCGAGGTAGGGGATGGAGCTGTCACCTCCTCCTATTGACCCGTCTTCTCCTCATAGAGTCCGGATCCTCTTGTTCTTGGCACCTCTCTAGAGTCCTTCTCCTTGCTTAGATCATATCCCTCATGCATTGGTGGAGATGGAGGATAATTTCGCCTTTCCTCAAGGCGTGGAGCGAGCTTCCCGACGTGAAAAACAGTTCTCCCGATGGATTCCCCCCCCCCCCCACCCCCCCCCCCCCCCCCCCCCCCCC